>JANRGW010020310.1:0-51215 GCA_024733675.1 Psilopsiagon aymara | reverse complement strand
CTTGTTTTACAGCTTAAACTGCGGCAGCTCTTTTACGAGGGGGAGGTGGGTTAACAAACTGCGTGGCTGATTTACAGTTTAAACCACGACAGGAACACAGTTACGTCGGTTCTCCTCACAGAAAACTGCCAATGAATTTGGTAGTTTTTTGCTGTCAATTACAGCCTTCTACAGCTGTAATATATTTAGTCAAACTGTGGTTTCCTTAGCTTTCTATAAATTCCGTATACTTTTTGTGGTGTTATGCTCTGCTGCCTTTTCTCCCAAAGCCAGCCCATAGTTCACCTCCTTGGCCCAATGGGTTCATGGCTTCCAGACCACTGTAATTCATGGGTTTATTCTTGATGTACATATATATTTGTGCCAAGCAAAATGGAAGATTGCAGCCTGCTGTTGATCCTATTTGCTCCATTTGTGTGATTGTTTTCCCCAGTGCCCTTTAGTAGCTCCTGTGCTTCTCCATCTGTACAGTACCCATTGTCATAGTATTGATCAGCTGCTTTGCTGATTCTGGAGTGTGATTGACTGTTCTGTCTTTAACTATAGCTAACTGCCTCTTTTGTGGAATATTCTCTCTTGTGTCGTCATTAGCTGTAGTCCCGTGTATGTGTGTGTTACAGAAGCAAGGGGAGGAGGAGGGCTGTGAATGCGATGCATCACGGTCCATTGTTGAATGATGACTGGGCAAAGTAAAAAAACAGCCAGAGTGCACAATCAGTTCTGAGGTGCAATTCATGAAAAAGCAGAGGTCCAAATCAATTCCTTAATAAGTAGTTTTGGTTTAAAATTATTATGCTTTATTGCTTTCAAATTTATATAAGGTAATTTTGAATCTTAACACAGGTTTTGTATTTGCTTCATCAGACTATTGCACATTAAGGTTCATGCCTGCAGAAGTAATCATTGAATACATCTTTCTCTGTTTGAGAGATTACACATTTCTTTCTATTCATATTCTTCCAGGTGACTTGGATTATTACTGGCTGGATCCTGCCACGTGGCACAGCAGGGAGACATCCCCCATTAGTTCGGTAAGAAATAGGAAAAAAGAGGTTCATAAGTATGAATTAAAATGTGTGCTGGTTATTTCAATTCAGTGTAGTAATTTTGTTGTGAAAAAGTATTCTATACAAATTATATGAACATTTGGTTTGGTGGATCATGAAAATTGAAATCAGGAAGACATTTCATCAAAATATATACTAGTAAAATTGCCTGAATTTAAACTATTAGATTCTTTTCTAGACGTGATACTAGATTTCACTGCATGCCACAAAAGCAGCTGTGTGATGCTGCTCTGGGAGAGATGAGTAACTTTTTCTGTTGACTTGGAGTGGAATAGGATCATTCGGATTTTTATTATTTTTCATTATATTGAAGCCATATGGTAAAGCTCATTAACGTGTATATTATGCCAAAGAACAGAATTTATGAATGCACTTTTCCAGGTCATGGAATTTAAAAATTGAAGTTTTATTTTATTACCTAAGGGACGTTTTAAATATTTAATTGTATTGAACTTTGAACATCATAATTCTACCTGCAGACTCAGCGCTGAGGTTTTTTACAGTGGGCATAAATATTTAATGAAGTCAGAGTCCAACAGATATAATAATAAGAGACCTCAGGTGTGATACGTAGCACGCTTGTGTCTACTGTGACATAACAATCCAGAAATTTTATTGGTTTATAAACATGCATCTAAATATAGGAAAATGGTTGCAATTCTTTAATTCCACTGCTTGTTTTTTTAACAGCATCCCGTAACGTGGCAGCCTTCTAAAGAGGGAGATCGCTTAATTGGGCGTGTTATTCTCAACAAGAGAACAACCATGCCAAAAGAATCAGGTGCATTACTGGGGCTAAAAGTAAGTATTACATGGTTTATGTGGTAAATGAAAGAAACTTCCATTGTCTTAGAGGTCTACCACCTTGAATCAGAGGTCATAAGTAAATATAATAGATAATATAATAGATAAATATAGGTTCTTCATTTTTAGTAAGTTTGGAAAGCTATACAGATAAATTATGAATGTAAATGTAATGAGTATGAATGTAAACCCTTCTATGCAGTCTTCCACTCATTCGTTGCAAAGAAGCTGAACTGTTCTGATCAAAAAGTCTATGTTTATGCACCTTCCTATCTGCAAAAATATATTGCACATTGCAATGCATTAATTGAATCCTGCCTTTTCTAGCTCTACTGTTTGCATTTCAGTCAAATAATTAATCTTATAATCCACATACATAAATGTCATCCGGATGCAAAGGTCAGTGTTTAAAATCCACACAGGCATTCAGAAACAGAAATTCTGTAGAATGAAACTGAGCATTTATACAAAAATTTGCAAAAAAGACTTCTTCAAACATACTAGAGATTGCATTAAATGTAATTCCAGTTAATCTGGTGCCATAAAATGAAGACATTGGCAATGCTGTTCATTTTATTTAAACCCCTAAATTAGTCATGTGTAGAGGACTTTTAGGTTCATGTCCCTGTTTTGCCAGAACACTTAGAGATAGTGTGACTTCTGAAGGTGGTGAGGAGTACAGTGTGCCAGTTCAAGAATTTCTCTCTCCATTTATATTTTTAACTACATCATGCTCCAAAGATGAGAGAATTTAATTTGGGTGTCTTCCTCTCCAGTGAGAACAGCAACAATGTTGAATATAAAACATTCCCATTCACTGAGAACTGAGTCTAATTCCAAGGGCATTGGCTCCTTGTAGTAATTGTCTGATATTTCAGTCCCTTGCATGTAGTGGAGATGTTGGTTGTCACTTCTGCTTATCATGGTGGGACTTAAATCAGGAAAGAACTTTGTGATCTTGGTAGTAGCATGTCCTGGGTAAGAGTCATTTATCCACTTTGAAGTGAGATAGTGGGGCCTGGGAATACAGAAGTTGAAAACAGCTTCAGCCTACTAAATATCTAGTAGTCTGTAGCACAAAGACTGTTTCTTGCTGGCAGTAAGCAATTTTTATTTGTTTTTTAATATTTGGGAGAAAAGTTTGGTCCTAGTAGGAAATGAAGAACTTCTTTGCAAGTTTCAATTGGATGTGCACTTGCAATTTTAACTTAGGCACTTGACAGACTATTTGCAAAAACTACATCTTTGTGGTTATTTTGGAATAAGCATTCTGCAACAAATTTTGTTATTTAGCAACCTGCATAAGATTGGTTACTCAGACATGATAAGGAATATCAATTTCATAGAGTCATAGAATGGTTTGGTTTGGAAAGGACCTTAGGATCATCTAATTCCAACCTCCTGCCACAGGCAGGGACACCTGCCACTAGACCAGGTTGCCCAAGTCTCTGTGCAGCCTGGCCTTGAACACTGCCAGGGATGGAACGTTTACCACATCTCTGAGCAACCCATTCCAGTGCCTCACCACCCTCATAGGAAAGAACTTCCTTATATCTAACTTAAACTTCCCCTGTTTAAGTTTGAACCCATTACTCCTTGTCCTATCACTACAGTTCCTAATGAAGAGTCCCTCCCCAGCATCCTTAGAGGTCCCCTTCAGATGCTGGGAGGCTGCTATGAGGTCTCCCCGCAGCCTTCTCTTCAGCCTGAATGGCCCCAATTTTATTCATTTTGAGTCAACTATACTTCTTTTCAGGTAGATCTGGCCTTTTTATATCTAACTTCATCTTTAAGCCTCTGTGAAGCCCAAATGGACTATAGATATGCTTATGCATATTTCAGGTGTAATTTCAAACATAATTTGAAAACAGACCTCTTTGTATTTTTATGCTTGATGTGATGTCGGCTCTATGGCTTGGAAACTCACAAATTTATGATTAACCAGGTTGTTGGAGGAAAAATGACAGAATTAGGACGACTCGGTGCCTTCATTACCAAAGTGAAGAAAGGTAGCTTGGCTGATGTGGTGGGGCATCTCAGAGCAGGTAAATCAATCAGTTGCATATAAAATATATTGTCTTTTAATTATGTCTTTGGAATGCAGCTGCTGATTTATATCAACATTGGTCATGTGATATGATAATTTTTTTTAAATACAGGACAATACTTAAGTGTTATTATGGAATGCTACAGTTGCTTGCATTTCTGATTTGTTATTGACTCCAATTGCTTGATTTATGAGCAAGATACAGGACATTCCTCCTGATCAGTGCCGGTGTCAGGACTGAGTGCCACTAGGAAATTTTTGCTTGCTGGCTCAGGAGCTGTTTGTTATACTCTATAGAACCAACGCAGGGTTTTTTTGAAACTGTTTTATTGTGGCAACCAAAGTTTATTATAGTTGCTTTACTTGCACTATAGCATCACTGGAATGGTAGTGTATTATGTACACAGTGGACCTTATTAGTGCTTTTTTCAGTGTGAATTGTTACAAATAAAAATGGTAAACAACCCAAGAAAATTATCTTGAAACATTTCATTTGTATAAGATGTCTATATTGTGCTTACAAATAAGTGGCTGTGCTGTTACCACTTTTCAGGCTCTTAAATGAAACAGGTACTGTGCACAGCAGTTGCTTTTCAAAGTTACTTCTTAGCAGTTTTTTTTTTTTACCATGACTCTAAGCAACTACTTTCCAAGTGTTCTCTTAAAAAAACAAAGTCTATGCAGTGCTTGCTTAGGAATTCAGAAGCTCCAATGACAACTTGTATGAATTTAGAATAATTGCGTGAAGCAAATAGTAGTAATAAAGAAGCAGAAAAGATGATGAGTCTCTAAAAATATCCTTGTTTGTTTTGACATTTGATATTTTTTTATCAAATCAACATGAATGGGTTAGTAACACCAATTATTGTAGTTCTTTATAGATTTTCAATGCAGATTATAATTACGATAATTTTCTCTCCGCTAATCTTGAGCTATTTGGGCTGAAATACTACATTTCTAATCGCTGGTCTAGGTTGTTTTTTAAGTCAAAGCTATTTCTAATTTCTGTCTTTATGAAAAACCTCCAAAATTGGGCTAGTTGATAAATCTTTGAGTACTTGTACAAACCTTATAAATTTTAAAAAAGGCAAATATGAAGCCTTGCATCAGGAACAGAATAGCCCAGTGCAATAGTAAGCCATAGGAACCAAGCAGCTTTTCAGAAAAGCATCTGGAGATGCTGCAGGACAGTAAGTTGAACAAGTCAGCAAAACACCCTTGCAGCAAACACCAGTCATGTACAAGTCTGTATTAGCAGGATTGCGGCCAGCAGGTTGAGAGAAGTGGTTATGAGGCTGTATCTGGAGTACTGTGTCCAATTTGGGTTCCTCTACTACAGGAGTAATACTGACAAACTGGTCTTGTCCAGTTGGGGTACACATATGTCAAAGTTTTGAGTGTCTGGACATTCTTTTCCTGTTTCCATGCCTGTTACTGAGAGCAGAAATCAGGATCTAGGACTTGCAATCAGCGTCTTAGATGAAAGAGACAATGTAGAAGGGCTTGGCTGGTCAGAAAGATCAGAAGTTGGGCAAGCTGAACAAAAGATGGATGGTGATCTGGTTAGAAATAGCAGAAATGACATTTCACTCAAGTCCCCATTGGGATTTAGTTTTCAGTAGGAGTAATTGGAGCCACTTCTGTTAATTTAGCATTTTGACTATGATGATCTTATGTTTAATCATCATGGCAATTGTTTTTTCCACCTGTTTGATTTCCAGCTGACTCTCAAAAGTAAAAAAATATCCCCTAAAATAGCAGTACAAACACCTTCCATGTTTCTCTTCAGGCTTCTCAATCATGTTGCAAGTATTATGTCATCTTCAAGATATGACAGATAAGCTGCTGTGTAAGTTAGGTTTAGATTTTTATGGAGAGAAATTTAGCACATGTCCCTGTTGGTTTTTTGCTCTTAAGTTGTGAGTACTGCAAAGCTGGTCACATCTTGTTCCACTTAAAGCCTGGGATGCTTCTCCAGATTAAGCCAATTATCTCTCAAGGAAACAGATGTTATTTTAGGGAAAATCAACATGTTAGTTTATAACAGTTGTTAGCTTTAAAGTATGGTCAGAATGACAGAAGAAACTGTGTGTGTTTTCACTGAGTCGTATGAATTTTAAATGATGTTCCTAGGCAATATCTAATTCCTGTTCCCCCCCGCCACACACACACAGGCAGCATAGAATTCATAATAAATACACAAAATATTTAAAACCATTTCAGCTAAACAACATAGTAGAAAATTAAACTTAGGTCAGCAATCATTTAAGTCTGTCATTAGCAAGCCCTCATGTTTTAAAGAATGCCAAATTGCTTTGAAAGCCAGTGGAATACACTTTAAAATTTTAAAATACCAACATATAGACTGTTTGGGGAAAAAAGACCCACAATTTCTGAGCATAAATCGAAATGGAAGCTTTTGGTAGATAGAGCTTCAGTTAGGATAGTTTTTCTTAGCTTATTAACAAGTGTGAGTTTGATCATTCAGCTTCGATCTCAAAAAGTAGGAGAGCCAGCAGCTGAAGGATTGTTCCTGACTGAATCTGATAAACATAAAAACAGTGCTTGTATGTTGATAATGAAGAAAGTTATTTGTGTCATTAGATAGTGTTTGTAAAGTTTTGACAGCTGCATATGATGGGGTATGAGTATAAACTTCCCATATGCTTCATGCTTTTTAATTGTATATACTGATCTTTCTTTAGGAACTGTACTTCAAGGTTTTCTTCTTTTTACATTAGGGCCAAAATACATTTTAAAGTATTTGCTATTTAAATTGCAGAAATAGCAAGCTGAAAAAAGGAAGATAACTTTCGCATCATATTTTCTTCCACCTCCATCACTCCCCTCCTGCCAAACATCCTCAAGAAGTAGTGACTTACTCCTTTTACTCCTTGCTTTTATTTTTGTTTAGTTTGACACTGACAGTGAAGACTGACCTTCATGAAGAGAAGTCAAAACGCACACTATATAAATTGTAATAAAATGTCATGATTTTTAAGGGTTTAAAAGTAGGTATTGAAGGTTTCTTTTTTTTGTTTTCATTTTTAAAGATTAACTTGATTTCAGAGTTTGTTACCACTGGTTAAAAAAGGATCTTTTAGAAAGATTCTTCCATTTCATAGCACAATAACATGTTCTTTATTATTTTGGAAATACTTAGTACATTTGCGCAAATGGTTTCTTTAATGAGTTTTGTGTATACCAATTGTAGCTGTTTTCTGAGAAAGGAGCCTTCATAATGTCTTAAAAACGTTTTTTGTGTTTCAGCACAAATTCATTTTGGACAATGTCACTTGGTTATCTAGTTTCCATAAATGTTTTGCAATTCTTTGTGAAAGAATATGAAAATGAGATAAACTTCTCTTTAAATTCAAGGGGATGAAGTTCTAGAATGGAATGGTAAACCCTTGCCTGGAGCTACAAATGAAGAAGTTTACAACATTATTTTAGAATCAAAATCAGAACCTCAAGTTGAAATTATTGTTTCAAGGCCTATTGGGTAAGGCTAAAGACTTGCTTCTTAAGCATAGTTACTACTTCTACTCATGGGGCTATTATGTGAATTAATTATTTTTTATTTCTTAATAATGGAATGTGATTCACTTTCTATTACTGACATTCTGTATATTCCATTTCTTCACTTCCATTTACAGTCTTGGATCTTTGCAATGTTATTTGTAACTATAAATGTTTTCTGTATGGTCTATGTACTAACTAAAGGTTTTTGCCAAGTGGCAAAGGAGAATTGTTTGACCAGGTGGACCTGCGCATGAGAAAAATCTGTGTTTCAGGCTTTTCACTTAATTAAGAATAACTTATACCAGTATTCATGAGTGGAAAGAAGCATCAGCAAACTGATGAAAAAAAGGAAAACCAGAACTCTTAATAGAAAAGACTGTGTTTATCCTTAGATGGTACTGTCATCAAAACCGAAAGTGGAAACAAAGTTTCATTAAAAATTAGCATTACCGTTCTATGTTTATAACACTTATTTTTTTTTATTATTAACCCAGGTTTGGGGTTTTGTGATAACAATTCTTGTATTCTTGATTTCTCAAACAGGCTTTTGAAAGATCATAAAATCTGTTTGCATTGGTAAGATTAGTAGAGTTTGCCTTGCATTTGTTACGGTCATTTTACTGATGATCTACATACACTCCATCCCTGAGCATGACTCTGTAGGAACTGTTCTGAGCTAAGTCTTACAGGACTGAATATGTATCATACATTGTAAATTCACATTTGTTTGCAGAAACAGAGTCGCAAGATTAACAATAAAAGTGGCTCTTGGTTAGTTAAAAAAGAAATAAAAGGGTTTAAATCTCTCTATAGTTTGTCAGCTTCCCAGGTTTTATGTGTACTCACTGTAAGTCTCTAAATACTATTGTCCTGCAGATATATAGTAAGCGGTTTCCTCCTTATGAATGCGTGATTATTTCATTTTGAATCTGTTAGTTTTCAACCTAATTATAATTTTTATCTTCCTCAAATATGATACTTTTTCAGTTTTAGAAACAAAAGTCATTAATTTTCTTTCTGACTAAATAATTCTTCTTTCACCTTTATCACATATCAGCTTTGATTTTATTTTTTTTTTTACTGTGCAAGTGTGTCTATACTTTGCAAATGAGTTCTGCCTTTTTTGATGGCAAACACTATTAAAAGTACTTAAACAAAATTAACATTTGATGCTAATTCCAGTTATGAGTTTCACCTTCTAATGGAAAACAAAGGCTTCATGCAATAATAGTGGTTTTTAAAGGCTAAAATTACCATTCAGATGGAGACTGTGGGGAACTAGAAACTTTATTGTACATTCCTTATTCAGATGAATTAGGAAACATTCCTGACCATAAATTGCCAATTCAGTCGTAAGTCTTTTTAATTAAAAATTAAGTGTCAGTAGAAGACTTTTGTAAGTTTAGTTTTTATATTTGCATAAGCAGAAAATAAATATGTTGATATTGGACCTGACTTGAACTCCATGTCTCAGTTGAAGAAAGCCTGAATATTGATTTGTACAGTCAATGTAAAAGGAAGGAGCTAGATTAGTATTTTAAATAATAAGCTTTAGTTATATTAACAGTTATCAGTATATTTGCATGTCATATATCCTTCAACTTTTAAGATCAATTCATTATTAAACCAATTGAATTATCTTAGTTTATGAATTCATTAAATCTAATAGCTTAAAAAAAAATTGACCACAAAGTGACCACATTCAACTGACGCATTCTTGAAGAAAAATCAAGGGGAAATACCATGAACCAAGGCACAGAACATTCAAAAGTGCATTCACAATCAAAGAATGTTTCTGGATCTGAGCTGTGAATTTTATTCTAAAGAAGTGCACCCAGAAGTAGTAAGTAATGCCAATAAAATGTAAAGCTTTGCTTTGGATGACCCATGCATATTTTTTCCAGACACAGGCAACAATGAAGCATATCAGATTGTGTTTTTATTTTCAGATAAATGGATTCTTGGCATGGAGGTTTCTACATACTTCAGTAACACTGTTCCTGTAGACTTGTGTCTTGACTGGTTTTTTTTTTTTCATTTGTTTGTTTGAGAGCTGGTTTTGGCTTTGATTTTTAGTGGGATTTTTTTGTTTTGTTTTGTTTTTTTTTGAGAATAGCAGATTACTATCCCAAAGTGACCAGCACAGATAACTTTGAAATTTAAAGATACTTCCTTTTTCCAGCAGTAAGGAGTCAAAGTCCTGTGGTTGCGTATCATAATTGGGATTTACGTATCTGTCATCTTAAAAGAAATAAAAAGGCACCGTATAAAGAAGGAAATCATGATATTCATTAACAAAGCAGAACATAGTGCACAGGGTTTTCTTTTTTTTTTTCCTACTTTTTTAAAAAAATAATTACAGTCCATGTAAATTGGTTACATTATGTGGAATATTTTCCTTGCATTAGCAGATTACTTTTCTTCCCACTCCCTATCCTCTCCTTGTCTTGTTATTCACACTATGTGATTGTTTCAAATTCATAACAAGGTGTTTTATTTAGTCCAACAATTCCAGTATGTCAAAAGTTTGCATCAACTTTAGTTGCTCACTCAGCAAAATTGAAGCTGCCCGATATCGCATTAAGGTGTAATGATATAGCATTTAGGTGTAATGGAGTACCATTACACCTAAAATTCTAGTGAGGAAATAGGTTCCCAAAAGACTTGAAAAATGATATTTTGTCTGCATAATTTAAGTGTTTTCATCTCTCAGTATTAATAATGCAAGTAATGTACTAGCGCTTTTAATGGTCTTGATTTAAAAAGTCCTACCATATTAGGTCTAAAAAGCCCAAATATAATGCAGTTTGGCTTAAATGAATAATGGGAGGACAGTAAACCTGCAAATTAGACTCCACAGATTAGACTGCCAGTTACGAAATTGATGTCTAAACAATTTGCTCAGTCTTGTAAATTTGGATTTCTGTGTCTACCAGTAAATGTAATTTTGAGAAATGGATAATTATAGGATGTTCATTAGGGAGCAGTATGAAACATGTAACACTATTAGCAGTTGAAGGCATAACAACAAACAGTATAACCACAATAGTACTATAACAACTTCATAAAAACTAATTGACTCTAATGCTAATGATTGCACTGCAAGGTAGATAAGAAACCTATAAAAAGTAAAATTAATGGGTTGGGTATCTAAATATGAGGGAAGGATTTACCTCTGAATATGCATACAATGTGAGAGGTGGTTAACATAGGACAGCATAGAAAATCCTCTGGCACTGTTTTCTGGAGGAGAAACCTGGCATGCTAACCAACTTACCATCTCTTGTGTGCTTGGGTGAGCTCTATGGGACAGTGCAGGTAAAGAAAATGTTTTTGTCATTTCTCTCTATTTGTTAGGTGCTAGCTAGCTTTGCTTGGATTTCCACATATAATACTGCCAAAGTTGCTGTTTCTCTTGTGTGATTCAGCTTCTCTGTTCTAGTTCTGCTACTGTTCTAGGTCCTGAAAAGGAGGTTGAACCTCCGTCATAAACTGAATTTCAGTGAGTTGCTCAAATAATGTAATTAATGCAAACTGCAGATTAATCTACAGGTTGGGATGATGGGAAAGAATAGCTTTGGAAATAGGATGAGCACTGGGGACAGGTAAATGAAAACCCTTGAAAATTCTGTTGGGTGCAGAGGATGATACTTCTGTCACTAGAGCAACCTAAAGAAGTGTGGGTTACAACTACATTTGAATTTGTTTTTTCTTCAGTGATTAAGCTTTTGAATGTAGCCCTCAGAGAAATTACAGCTATTCCTGTGTTTTACAAAAGTGATCCATGTATCTGTAGAGAGTAGTCTCAACCTAAGGAATAGTTTGGTTAAATTAAACCATTATGTAAATTATGTATTCATTGAGATGTGAAAGCATCAGATATAAGATAATCTTATGTTGCATCACAGAGGACCACAAAATAACCTTTGTCTTCCGAGGCAGAGCTAGAAAGACAGTTCGATGTTGGCAGTTCTTTATCAGATATGTGTCAGACATTACTTTTTGGACATTCACATTGCTTCAAAAGGGGAAGAAAATTTTGTAACTCTTCTAAATGAGAGATTGTTCAACTTCCTACCTCATCTTTACCATTTACTTTGACTAGTCTAGCTTTGAATATTTTAAGTCATGAGCTACTATTTGTTCTGAAAGGCTTTTTTGTAAATCATAGTGTCAGAATATTTTCTGCAATCCAAAAATATAAGCAGGATAGATAAGAGTAGTTTTCTCCATAACAAGCTTTAGATTATAGTTTCTTGTGTTCATGTGATATTTAAGAAATTATTATGTCAACTGGATTTTTGAATTTGTAAGAAATTCACATATAGACAGAAGCATAACTTTACTTCATGTACATTTTGAAGTCAATAGCAGAAAGCAGAACTATTGCAGGGTTGGTTAGAAAACTCAGCCACAAGTTTGGTGATCAGAACTATATTGCATATATACTTAATTTATTTCTTTCATTTTTGTGTCTTGCAATTTGGTGCTGAGCTGTACTTAAACAAGATAAAACACATTAGGGAAGAGATTTCCTAGCAATAATTTGTGTGTGTATATATATATATATGCACACATATATACACACACACACATGCATTATATATATGGATATAAATACGTATGTAAAATATATCTAAATATGAACTATCATACATATATCAGGGAAAGAAAAAAACTGTCTATTTTACTGTAAAGTTTTAACGATTTCGAATAACATTTCTGTTTCAAAACATGCTTTTTGTCTGGACTCATAATTTATGTTCTAACTTCCACTGTTCCTGTCAGTTTTTCATAAGAATTATGAGGGATTCAGATAACTACAGTAAAAAAATTCATACTTTCAGTTCTTTCCTGTCCGACGAGTAAAGTCTTAAGAGAGATCTGATTATTGTTGTCAGTTGCATTGCATGGTGCAGACTTGTATCACCAGCTCTTAGTGAAGAAAATACTCTCAACCTTTTTTTTTTTTTTTGTGGTGATATGGCATCTTCATTTCAGTGTCTGTTTCTTCTTCTTGTAAACTGTGTGAATCCAATTGTAGTGTTGATTTATGGTTAAGAGTTTTCTGTGTCAGTGTGTGTAATGGCGCCTTAGCATAAGTGTATAAAAGTGCTTATATCATGTAACTATATAAATATATTTATAAGTGCCTATATAGAAGTAACTAATATTTGAGGCTTTTTTTTTCTTTATTTTTCTCTACTGTGTTGTTGGCAGTACGGAAAAAATCTGGGCAAAATTCGTATTAGTGTCTTTCTTCACCCAACCAGGGATTGTGCAACTTGATACTGTAGGTTGCACTTCCTATGTTGAAACACACCTTGCACATATGAGCCCTCATTAGACATCCTAAATGTGATGTTATTTTGAGCAATGCTATACTGCAGATGACTGTTCATTCTAGCACAAGAAAACATTACAAACTTAATCTTATATTGAATCTATTGTAAGCTGATATGAGACATTAACTTGGAGCTGAAATAGGCTTTTTTAATGCACAGGCACCAGAAGTTTAAATTGCAGGACATGAAAAGCTAACTGATTGGTCATTGTTAAATTCCTTTTCTGACTTAAGTATATCTTTCTTTTTCATAAGTGACATTTATATACCTAGGTGTAAGTTTTATTGACTTCCAAATCAGTAAGATAGTGTTTCACTGAACTGAGAAGTGCCTGAAGATCTTCAAAATGCTCAGTTTCAGGCTTAATATCTTGTAAATGTTCTTCATAATTGTTACTGTAGTTCTAATTTTGAATTATTTTGTGTAGATGAAAATATTTTCAAGTAATTCACTGAAGAGCTTTGTTTCCATTTGCCTGCTCTGCTGCTTTGCTAACATTTGTACAATAACAGTTGTTTTCTTGCTCCTACAATGTATTTTCATTGATTGCTGAGAACAAAAGAGAGACAGGAGCTAGCATCATCTACATTTTGATGGAGGAATAAATTTGCTGATGGCAAAGTTTTGATAGATATGTGTGGAATTGATCAGTTTGATTATGCTTATACCTATATATATTCTGGATATGTGAATGTTGAATAATGTCCATACCTGCTGTTTGTTTTTTAATTATTAGACTTTGAACAAATGCATTGTTCTTTTGCTTGTTTAACATTGCTAACATTGTTTGCCTTTCCTTTTTGCTTAACATTGCTAATGCTGTTTGCTTTTTCTTTTATTATTATAAGACATTTTCATCAGTTTCATTCCCTGAACTCCTTGAGATGTTTCTATAAAAATTACTAGTGAGTTAATCTATGTCTTATTTTTTGGATTTTTTTTTTCTCCAAAAAATAGTTGAATGTCTGTAGCTCTTCTACCTGTTGCCACCTTTCTCTCCCTAAAAGCTCTTTACCTTTATTGTTCTGGTTGTAAAAATACTGTGGAATCCTTTCGCAATATTAACATTGTAGTGTTCATATTGTTATGTCTGCTTGTTCCTTTACGTGAGAATAGTTTGCATTTGTAAGATTTTCAAGAATGCTAGTGGAAAATATGTCCTCATTCTTTCCTTATAACCCATTAGAACAGATACAGCTCCATATTTCTAAAAATGTGTCTCAGAAACATATTTGTCACAGCAGAAAGCTTCTCTGTTGTTTCTAATAACTATGTGTATATTCACATTTTAGTGATATTCCACGGATTCCTGAGACTTCTCACCCCCCATTAGAGTCTAGTGAGTACACACCTAATTCCTTTCACTAAGCATGGTCTTGTTTCAGCTATGAATTTCCTTAAAGATGAGTGGTGGGAGACTGTATTGGCTGCAAGGTTTTTGTATGGCAAAATTCAGTGGGTTTTGCTCTTGTGTGTTAAATACAAAACAGTATAGATTTGATTAAAGCTACCCAGATTAAAAACGTCATCAGGACTTTTATGTTGTGTTCTATGTTTTGTGTTGTTAGTACCATAGTGGTACACACGCTGTGACCCAAACTGGTCATTTACTTGCCATAATGTGAGAGAAAAAAGGTATATGGGATTGCCAGAGGTACAAATGGTGTCAGGATTTCACCTCTTGCACCCTCCAATGTAAATCCAACTTTCTTGTTTCTGTTTTTCTTAATGAGAAGATGCTGCTTAGATGAACTTCAGAATAGAGGTTTCCTTTTTAACTATACCATTTGAGCGGTGTTGCCTAGAATGCATGAGCACCATGGCTCCCAGTCCTTTCTCATCTGAACCTTGTCAGAGGTGAAACCAGAAATCTTCCCTGGGATAGGGTCCTGTGGGGCCACTGAGTGCTGTTACACCTGTCACAAGCTCATCTCATCAGTGAGGGCTCTGTTTGCTGGTGGAGAACTACTGATGTCAACAGGCATCAGCGCATTCTTCATGCCAGGTGCATGTCCTGTGTACCTTCCTGTGTGCCAGTCCCTTGGGAGTTAAAATTTCAGATGCTATGAGAAATATAATCCATACAACAGATGTGGGTTTATTCATCAAAGATTTTAAATCGTAAGGTCATAGAATAGTTTGGGTTTTGGGGGGGTGATGTATAATACTCTCAGAGAATAATATTTTATTTAACACTTGGTATGGTTTGACACTGCTATGTGAGGAACACTTTTTGTATATTTTATTTAGATTAAACAAAAACCAGCAGGTTTAATCTGGGGTAGGAGTATCCAGACAGTCATCTTCACCATGCTATCAGCATCAGTTTAAAATCTTTTTGTATAGTAATCCAGTTATACCATGTGTAAGTAGAAACTTTATGCAATTCACAGAAAAGATAATTTCTAAGTTTTCCAAGTTAGCTTCAAAATTTTATATAGGAAGTTCATGTGTTTCTCATGTACTTTTAGGTTCAAGTTCTTTTGAATCTCAGAAGATGGAAAGGCCTTCTATTTCTGTTATATCTCCAACCAGCCCTGGAACCCTACGGGATGCACCACAAGTCCTACCGGGGCAGCTTTCTGTGAGCATGTTTTGGTTTTCCTGAGTTGCTAATGAAAACCTGTAAAGTGCTGGTCTCTCAGTTATCCACATTCCCAAGGTCTGTTGGGAGGTCGAAAGAAACATCTGTTGTTGGTAAAGCCTTACATCCTTTTACATCCTTCAAATGTTTTTTTTGACCCTCTGTACGCACTCACAAGCCCACACTGTAAGTACAGCAAAGGTATAGAACTGTTGTCTTAATACAACAAAGAGCACAGGAATTTACATTAAGAGGACCCCATAAAAGTGCCTTATAACTTGTCATCCTGTACCCTCTGCATTGAAAATGGTGACTCTTCTGTACCTGCCCAGTAATCCACAGATAATAAACATAGTTTGACTTTATCTTCTTTATGGGAGTATTTAAAGAGCCGTGTATTTTTTACGAGTTATACTATTCAGTTTTGCATTTTAATTAAGATGCACACTCCCTTCAGGAACTGTCTGAAACTCTAATTGAAACTGGGCTTTTTAATTATACTGTGAGTACTTAGACATTGTTTTGTATGTTCTTATATTTTTTTATATTGATAATAGTAATTTCTAAGAATAGAGCAGGCTCAAAAATTTCATGACATTACGATTCTCTTAAGAAATTATTTAGCTGTATTTTATATGTTTCATAAGAACATTTGCAAGGTAAAAAATCAGAGTAGATTTCAACTGTGTGTCAAGTTTAGCTGCAGTTAGAGCTTCCTGTATGAATGGAGGTTTTGACATGCAGAGCTAAGGAACATGATGGTTTAAGTGCACTCACAGATTCAAATTATGCAGGGATTGCAACAAACAATCTAAGTTTAATCAGGCACCACCTTTTTATTCTGCTGTGGGAAATACAAAAGTCTTTGATACATGCCACCATCTTTTCCATCTAACTTAATAAGGAATTTGAACTAACATGTATCTCATTGTGTCTTGGAGAAAACTGGTTATTTTTACATTGTGGTTGATGTGATGCATTCTGAAAATTCTGTTTTTTCTTCATTTTCAGTAATATTTTCTGGTAACTTGATTGTTCTAGGTTAAACTGTGGTATGACAAAGTGGGACATCAGTTAATAGTAAATGTTCTGCAAGCAACAGATTTGCCACCAAGAGTAGATGGACGCCCAAGGAATCCCTATGTGAAAATGTATTTTCTTCCAGACAGAAGGTGGTAGTAGTTCAGTTCAGAAAATTATGTTATAATTTACTGTGTATTGGGTCAACTTTAAAATGAATGCGTATGAAGTAATGATTTTCTTTTTATAATTTGTTATAGTTAGATTAATTATAACAAAAATTGCACTTGAATCATTCTAGTCAGTATGAAATTAACTTTGTGGACTTCGGATGCATGCATGCCACTGAACAGCAAATGCTTTTTTAGGCATTATCAGATCAGAAAGAATGAACACAGTAAGTGCTGATGAGTAGATGGCATTGTGTTTTATCTCTACAAACAATTTACAACAAATATTTATGTTTCAGTGATAAGAGTAAAAGGAGGACCAAAACAGTAAAGAAAAGTCTAGAGCCAAAATGGAACCAAACTTTTCTCTACTCACATGTACATCGTAGAGATTTTAGAGAACGAATGCTTGAAATAACTGTATGGGATCAGCCAAGAGTACAAGAAGAAGAGAGTGAATTTCTTGGAGAGGTGAGGCATGCAATCACATTAGTCCTGAGTTTGTTGTTTGGTTTTGAATACATATGCATATATATTTTATATATGTGTTTGTGTGTGTGTGCCTTGAAGGTAAAATTAAATCCTGCTAATTTTTCTACTAGATTCTTATAGAGCTGGAGACAGCCCTTTTAGATGATGAACCACATTGGTATAAGCTGCAGACACACGATGAATCTTCACTACCTCTGCCTCAGCCATCACCTTTCATGCCAAGAAGACATGTTCATGGTGGAGAAAGCACTAGCAAAAAATTACAAAGTAGGTCCAAATTCCATTCATCTCTCTTAAATTTTAAACTGAAAATGCTGGATATGGTATTTAACTTTCCTATGCAAGATAAAAATACTATTTAATCATCTTCAATAATGAAAATATGTGGCAGCAAAGGGAAGCAAATTTTGGCATTATGACATGGCAGCCTTTCACCTGTGATGCATAACTTTCTAGTATGTGAAACCTGCCAGAATTGGTTTGGTTTTCACTAGCAAAAGAAGATTTTTCCAGTGTTTGCTTCCATCATTATTGGATACTTTTTTCAGTAGTTAAAAGCTTTTTATTAAAAAAAAAAAAAAAGTCCTTAAAAACTTTTGAGGCTTAAATGTGCTTTTCTTCATAAAGCTAGTCTCAATTTCCAATTTTCTCATTATACAATGAGATGACAAGTGTACTTTTGCAGCAAAGAGAAATGTGTGTATTTGTGAGGTACAGTTGTTTCAATGAGTCTGGTTTCAGGTTTGTATGAGGCATATTAATGTAATGAATGTATTGAAATATTTGAATATTGTAGCTTCTCTGTTCATTTAAAAGAATTTAAGATTTATTTAGAAATGTGTTGGATGTAGGGAAGTATTTTAATATACATGTCCAAGATATTTTTCTGATTTTAATTAAACATGGAAGTTATTCATTCCAGCCAATGCATAGAAAATTGGTGCACATTCAGAAATGAATTATAAAAATGTGATACTGCTGTAATTGCTACAAGAGGATATGTATATAGAGAGCAAATTAAAGATGAGGCATTTGAACTTTCCTAAAAGCTGGCAGTGCTGTTTTCTCTACCCCTCTCTCACCATCTGCTGCCATCTCTCCTTTCCTGTTCAGCAAGCTGATTCAGCTTGCTCTCTGAAATAGCACAAAAGGTTTGGGTTTTTTTTTTCTTCTTACTTACAGTTAACTTTTTGCAGATTTAGTGAGATAAAATATCCTAGTAGAGTATTGCTGTGGACATGAGGGGAAGAGAAGGGAAAAGGAGGCTGCAGCAGCTGTTAAGATATTAAGTTGGCTCAGCTGTCTCGTGAATTGTCTGTCACTGCAATTTAGTTCTCTATTGTTTAGACTTAAAAACCATCTTTTAATTTCATTAGTGCATTAAATGAACATATTTTTACATTTTATAACACAACCAGATGTTCAGGTATTTGTTTACCTTACTGTTGTGCAGGATCTCGGCCAATCAGTGATAGTGACATCTCAGATTATGATGTTGATGATGGTATTGGAGTTGTTCCTCCAGGTGCGTGGGTGAACAGCATGGTCCTGCTTTCTTCTTATTATTATTATTTTTTGCTTGTTTGTATTTATTTCCTTATAGCATTTTGGAATATTGAGGATACTTGTTTTGGGGAGTGCATTATGAAAAAAAATGTTTTCCTGATTAATCCATGGTACTGACATAAATCATGCTTAATTTAAAGATTCTTCTATCCATTCATGTATACTTTTTCTACCTATCATATGTCCATATGTGAACCACTGGATGGTTCAAATTGTTTGTGCTTAAACCACAACACTGCATAATGTTCCAAGCATTATTTAAAATATAAATTGAATTTTAAAATAATTTTAAAATCGAAATTAAGACTTCAGCGTTTATTGCAAGTTTTTTGGTTTTTTTTTTTTTTTTTTTTATTTTGCATTTTGCTTGAAACTTACATATAATGCAGTCTCCCATGGATTTTATTGCGAATGCATGGTTGTAGATTAAGATGCATGGAGCATGGCTATTTTTTCTAGTTTCATAAGCCTTCATGAACTGTCATTACTCCTAAATGTTCATGAATATATACTTGTATAGACTATCATGGTTTGACTTTCAGTTCAGCATTCCTTCCATACTGAAAATCTTGAGGGTCATTTTGGTATCAGATTTTATTTGACTTCAGTTGACTCTTGCCACAAGTCAAACGCATATGTTTCACAATTGCCACAAACTAACTGAAGAGTCACTATGTCATTGCCAGCACTAAATAAGTTTTCCTGATGAAAAATCACTAACTCAAATCATGGTGGGATTTAGAAAGCTTTCCATCTTCCTGATCTATGTTTAAAATACTTTGACGATTTAGTTACTCATTTTATAATCATACAAATAAATAATGTATTTTATTAACACAGTATCATTTTGAAGTTTACTGAGCCAAATTCTCCTTCCATTGATTTTCCTTGGATTCTTTCCTTACTTTAATACACATGCTGCCTGAGTAACTAACAGAAATCTGTTCTGGTATGTCTAGTAATAATATTTGCTTTAACGAAGTGATTATTCTTGATATTTTTACATAAGATGAGAGGCTGAATATTTATAATAAAAATAAATCATAGGCTCTAAGTGCTTTTGCCTATTCATTTCTTTTTTTAGTTGGCAATGTGGTTTCTGGCGTATCTATATAATTTACATACATTTAAAGTTTCATTAGGCTGTATTAAGAATCAGGGCTTTTTTTTAGCTACCAGTTTTTCAAGGCATCCATTTGCCATATGAAATCATTTTCCATCTGACAGAAAACTTTCAGAAATGTTCAGCTGCAGGCACTGGACTCTGTTCGCTGGGTCATCGCTTAAGTAACTGATTCTTATGGAAATTTATTGTGACTGTCCATGCTCAGATGTGCCTTTGAAGAATGCATGAGTCCAAACTCTGAATTTCAGAGATCACTATATAAAATACCATAAAATACCAATATTTAATCTGTATCAATAGGATTTATAATCAGCTGAGAGTCTCTAAACTGACCTCTTTAAGTGCTACTGAGGGCACTTCTCCTGAAGTCTCCCTGATCAGAAACAATCTGGCAGCTGACCTGGCAAAGCACAAATTTGTCTATTTTGAGTTTCCTGAATACATTTGTTTGGCAATTGTAACTGCAGTGCATCTGTTTGTGATTCCTATGTGAAGTGGGCATACAGATAAGTATGGGGATTTTGTTTGCATATGCAACCTGAATTCTTTAATGGGAGTTAAACTTGCGGCACAGAGGGGCAAAGAAAATTTCAGTCATTAGCCGCAAATGTGTGACCGTCTAGACAGCACATGAAAATGAGTTTTGCAGTGAGAGCTGGAAAAGATTGCCAGTCCCACTGTCTACTCAATTGCTCAAGAATCTTGGGTACAGATTAACAAATGTCCCTGGACACAAAGTTCAGATATGTATGACTGCCCTCCTGTTCAACCTTCCTTAGTTATCACATTGCTAAGTCTTCCCAGATTTTGGACTGCTACCTTCATTTGCACTGAAAGAATAGTGCAGTATCTTCTCCATCCAACAGTCTCTGTTGAAAATAAGTTACATGGAAGTTCCTTGTTGTGTTGCAGGGTGTTTACCTCTTCCCTTCTCCTGCCCCCCAGTACCTGAACCTCACTAGAGTGCACTTCAGCTCTTATTTTGTCCAGAGTTCCCATATGTTCACTGCAGTATGTGTGGGAGGGAATGATGAATATCCATATTTGCCCGCAATGAAGGATGACAAAACAGACCATTTTGGTATAGCCTCTATTGGCTTCAACTAAATTAGTCTAGGATTAAGGTATTACTTCTTAACAGAAGTAAGAATCCCATGCGTTTACAGCATGTGACTCAAAATGTTTCCCTTTAAAGCCCCTGTTCCTACCTTAACCACTTACTTGCCATTGCTACCCACTGTGGTGGTTATGTATGAAGAATAAGCTCTGTCTTTATTAATAAAGATATATATTTGCAGTTGTTGATTTATTCTTTTTTTCTTGAAATATTCAGAAGAGAATTTATTTTGCCTTCTTAGTATCTCATGATTTTCCCCAATGATTATTGCTCATTTTCCAAAAAATAGGCACATAACTTCTTAATGTGGAAGCACGGAAGTTCACTCGATCACCATAATGAGCTAAAATGAACGATGAAAATATTTTGGCTAATTTAACTAGCATTAAATCCTTAAAACTATAATTTCAAATGTTTTACCAATTGTTAAGGCAAACGCAGTATTTGCATTTAGTAATAACAGAGAAAACTCTGTCCCTAGAGGTTTCAGCGGCTGCAAAGAATCACTGCTTCTCAATGGAAGACTGGTTCTTCAAAAATAATGGCATTTTGATAACTTCAAGAATATTTAAAGAAAAGTATTTTTCCCTTGTCGTATCACAAATGTGTCTTATCTTTCATTTAATTGTACTTGTCTTCATTTATTATTATTATCTTTAGGTGATGTATATATGATTTTTAAAAAACAGCTTATAGAATTTTTCATAAAAGAAGTTTATATCAACAGCTGAAACTCTAATTTGAAGCTAAGATTTAACAGAATATATTTTTTACTCTTTTTTTTGTGGTATGTTCACATCTGTTTACATAAAGAAAATATTATTATAAGTCTCTTAGCCTCTTCTCATATGAGAGATGCTCCAGTCTTAATTATCTTTCTAATCCTGAGCTGGACTTGCATTGTTAACTCTGTGTATTGTACTGGAGAGCCCAGTACTCCAGATGTGGCATCAACAGTACCAAGTATATAGGAACGGTTAGTAGAGGATCAGTAAGGGATTTAATAAAAAACAAACACGTTTTGAGGCCTATGTTTTTAAGCAGAACTTCAGTAACTTCCTTAATCAAAAAGAAAAAAAATCTTCTATTCAATTGGCAATATCTGATAGGCTATTTTAAATGATCTGCATTGCTTATGCTATGGGTAGCTCTTCAGAACAATTTATTATTCGATCATATGTAATCTGTATAAATGATTGCACCGTACTTAACGTTCCTCCTGTAGCAGCAGTGTGACATCAACACAATGCCTTGTTGTTGTATGTATTGTCTTAAAATAATTAAAAGTTCTGGTGTCAACCATTTTTTCATCATCCATCCAGCTTCCTTTTCATGTCACACCTGACAGTTTCCCATGAGCATCTGAGAAACTTCTGCATAAATGCCCATAAGCTTGGTTGCTGCTATCATGCTGGTCCATGCAGAAAAATTCTCTGCTCAGTCTGGAGAGCACAGAGCCTTGTATTTGAAAATACGAGGAAATGTTATGGTTGCTGTCACTGTCATGGTCACTATGAAAGTATGGATGTTATTTGACCAAGTTGGCAACACTTGAGCTAATACTTAGAATAAATGTGAATTGATGTTAGTCTTCTATAAGCTTTGTGTATACAGAATGTGATTTTTGAAAGTTTACAGGTTAATCCTGGGTGTGTTTTTTAGGCAAAATAGAGATCCTCTGGAAACATATTTTAAACTGTTTTTTTTTTAATGTATGTATATTTTAGTTGTATGTATTTCATTACAGTTGCCTAAAATTTGGAAAGGAATTTTGGATTTCTTTTACTTCAGTGTTAAATAAATGTAAACTAGTGTTCCTTCTGATAGAGATGACAGGATTTTATCTAAAAGAAGGTTGTTTGGAAAATGAAAAATCTTTAAGCACATACAGTTTAGATTTAGTCGCCCTGGGAAAGTGGACGCATTCAGCTTTTGTCATGTGTAGTCTTTCTAATTTCTCTTACAAAAGAAATAGATGTTTTCTGCAAGACCCTTCATACATGAGAAGGTGTACATGTGGAACTCCCTTTTTTGAATAAAAGGTTGATAAACCTTAGTAGATAATTTCATGCATGCTTTCAACTTTTACAGCCCTATTTTGCAATCAGTACTCAGTACAGCTCTGCTATTAAAAATGCTCTTTAAGTGGCAAGCATGTGCTGGTTTTTTAGTTACTAATGAGCTTGTAGATACAAGCGAACTCTCTCCGAAGTTTTTTCATGTTCTCTCTAGTTTTCAAACAATAATGCCTACCCTCCCCAAACTTGAATAATGTCACATTTTAAATCTGAAATTACATTTATTATTTTTATTTGGCATGTCTAACTCAGTGTTATTTGAGAACAGACCATGCATACACTCAACATTGTTGTCCCTGATGTTTGTTTCTGAGCTACATGATATGTTCTTATTGGAAGTGTAATCATCTTTTTGTCAACATTGTCTCCTTCCTGTCTGCCTTGCTATCATATCTGTAGAGTTAAATATTTAAGACAAGAACTTATAGAAGCCTTAACATTTATTTATTTATTTACTGAAGTTGCTGGTAAGCTGGTGTAAAGCTGAAAGCTACTGTAGGGTACTACAGCATCAAGGTGCTTTTCCGTTACCTTGGATAACTTGGCTAGTTTGTTCAGTACTGTATAAAAGGTGGACACAGTTCTGGATGCTGTGATATTATAAACTGTATAATCAGGGAAAACAGTCTTAAATTCCTTTGATGATAAAATGTTTCATCTAGTAGATCCCTCTTCACATTTTTGCGTTACTAAGATGAATCTGTTCTATAGTGGAAGATATTCTTACTTCAGGATTACTTATCACTGTCCTAATGAAGTGTTTTTCTCCAGGTTTAATAATGACATAATGCATTTAGATAAGCTCATGTCCATTAGAATACATTAGTAAACTGATGTGTAATTTGGGAAGAAAGCATGTCTACTTTCTTAATGTTTGTGATCAGGGTTCAGACTTGCAGGTTGTTGTCGTTGAATACATGGCCACAATTTTGAGAAGGCCATAACAGTTTGGTAGAAGTTCAGATAAGACCTCCTTACAAGAATTATGCAGAATATGAAAAATTCAAACTTGAAACTATAACAAGGTTATTAAAAAGTGCAACTTACTTAATTTATCCAAATAATAACTGACTAAATCATAGTTTTTTCCTGATGGAAAGAAAAATTCTGATACAAGCTGGGGTTTTAGATGAACAAGATAATGCATTACAGGAATTTAGTGTTAGACAAACTCAGAGAAGCAGCAAAATCACTATTTTAGAATCTAAACATTAATTTTTGAAGTCATTAAGGGATGATTTAAGGCATGACCGTTTATGCCGTTAGAGGATTTTCTCTCAAGGGATTCTAGTAATCTAATTTGAATGTCTAGAAGTATGCAACTCAAGTCTGAGAAAATCTCCTTATGCTCTTTTGGAAAGACAACAGGCACCTTTTGAAAGCTGTTTATCTTACTGAACTGAATTTGCTGCTTTAGGATGGGATTCAAAGTGTGTAACAGTGTGCTACATGGAAAAGGGCATGGCAATAGCAACACTTCAAGATATACTAACATTCTGCTGATTTTTTGTTTTAATCATGTGTAAAGATGAACTATGAGAAATTTTGGAGCTCATTCATAGTATTTTGAAAAAATTTTCTGTAGAGTGTGCAACACCCATTATTCTGTGCAATATGCTCTAAATGCTCATAATTATTGTAAGTAGGTGGCTTTGGCCAAGTTCAGTAGGGGAACATCTTTGTATTTAATTGAAAGAAGAGTCAGAAGGATGCTTTATATATGAGCAGTCATGAATGAGTCTGTGACATTGAACACAAGCATGCCTTCTCCGTTTGTTAGATGAGGCAAACCTACTTTGGTTGGATTCCTTTCAGATATTTTCACGACAGTTTTGAAATACAAGTTGCTCAGAGTACTTTTCACCAAGTCAGAAAAGTATTTCAGTCCCCTCCCTCACATCTTGCAGTACATAATAGGAATCATCTGTTTCTCTGTACATGTAGACCTTTAAAGGTAATGCTAGTAGCTTATTCTGGCTGCATGATACATCAGGGTGTAAAACAGCTAAATAATGACTTGAAAGATGTGTAAGCATTTAGATGTGTGTTTCTGGAAGAAGTAACCATCTGACTTCTTTTCAAACCTAGACTTTTATTTTCTAATTTCCTCTTGTTGCCCTCTTGCCAGTTGGTTATAGACCTAGTACTAGAGAAAGCAAATCTACAACGCTAACTGTGCCAGAGCAGCAAAGAACAACACATCATCGTTCACGATCTGTATCTCCTCACCGTGGCGACGATCAGGGCAGGACCCGTTCACGTTTACCAAATGTGCCATTACAGAGGTAGGCATCACAAGTTAATGAAACACTGGGTGGTTTCAAGTTTATGTAATTTGTCTTTATTAACTTTTCTCTTGCTCAGCAATTTTTCACAATTTTGAAACTTTTTTCTAACTCAGCTTAATAGTGCAGTATTTTAACTTGATGTATGCTTTTATTAATCACTTGAGAGCACTCATAGGATGAATCATATTACCTCTTCTTACTGATACTTTCTTTGTGATTCATCATTTGTGTACCATAACTAATATGTAGGTTTGGAAATACTTTTTCAGTCAGTGTCTGAGTCTCATATGAAGCTGCTTAAGTACATTTGTAGGCTAATAAATTCTGACATGTACAAATTTTATAGTGTGAGCTGAACTGATTTTGAAGTAATAGCAAGCTGAAATTAGCAGTTGTATTTATAATATGACATTCATTAATGGAAGAAGTTATATTCAGAATCAGTGATTTATTAATCATGTTTTTCTGCATTTGCTGCTTTTACTAGACAACCTATTAGTAGGAGGATCCTTTTTGAGCTTCTTGTTTGGAAGCTTTATGCTTTCTTTGAAAGTTCATACAGGCTGTTTAAGCAGAAAACTTGACATAATTGATTTTACTTTTTTTATTGTGCAGGGCAGTAGGCTTCCCTTGCAATCTCTCATGGAACCCTAAAAGTCAGCCAGTTTTTAGCAGTTTTCCTTTCACCAATTTCTAGGAAGTGGTGTTCTTGAGTTACTCAGGAGCTTGAAATGTCGCACTAGCAACAATACTGCCCACTAGCTGTGGTCATT
The DNA here is from genome assembly GCA_024733675.1 of Psilopsiagon aymara. Lineage (NCBI taxonomy): Eukaryota > Metazoa > Chordata > Aves > Psittaciformes > Psittacidae > Psilopsiagon > Psilopsiagon aymara. The sequence goes on along the minus strand of JANRGW010020310.1, from coordinate 25,216 downwards.
TAAAAATCATTTGAAAATCTATCCCTCTAGTTAAATTTTATATGCAAAATTCTGTGCTATGTTCCTGTTCTTATCCATTGTTTCTGTATTCATAATTTTTGACAAAATTATGGTGTATTGTGGAAAACCAGCTTCTCCTCCCAGTTGAAAATCCTGGTGATCATGCTTTTTTTCTTTTCCATCCTCCATGCCATATATGCTGCTCTTTTGAGTTGAAATTTTGTGTGGTTGTAAAGTCCCTGCATGCATCTCCCTCTTGTATCTCAGTTTTTGTGGATGAAGGTTTTTTACTACCCATCAAATCACTTGCTGTTTTATTTCTCAAAATGCAGCCTTAAGAAATAGAAAACTTTGGCTGTACATAAAAAAGACTGTGCCACTGACTTTTTTTTAATAGTAGAGAGAATGAGAGCTCCTCATTCTGCTTTTGCAAACAATTGTATATTTTCTTTTTGTATCTTTATATCTACAAGCATGATGCACAAATGAAATATTTTATAGTCACAGAATCATAGAATAGAATAGTTAGGGTTGGAAAGGACCTTAAGATCATCTAGTTCCAACTCCCCTGCCCTGAGCAGGGACACCTCCCACAAAAGCATGTTACCCAAGGCTCTGTCCAACCTGGCCTTGAACACTGCCAGGGATGGTGCATTCACAACTTCCCTCATCCTTTAGTTTTATACTTCGAAAACTAATGCTTCTCATTCCAATGGCAGTTATCAAACCAAAGGAAGAATCTGCCCTTCAAGCAGTAGTTTCTTTTCTTGTTCTTTTCCATGTGAATAGAACTTTAAATTACTATCCTGGAAGTCAGAGCTTACCTGCATTTACACAAAACCCCTTTTGTATAACAGTTTGAAACTGATAAAATCTACTACACGTTCCCATATCCTCTCCCAGAATTTCTTAAAGAATGCTTGGAGATACCTGCAAAAAGTTCCCAGCCCAAAACCAACCCTTTCAAAATCTGGCTGTGAATCTACAAATATGCAAAACTTGATTTCATGTGAAATATTATCCATTTGTTTGTTATTTCAGTTTTTCTTTAACTACAGGCTTTGAAAGTGCCATTACTACATCTGTCAATGTACACAGAAACTGGCACATTCTTCTAAATATGGTATAAATGGCTGCTTTTCTATACTTGAAGGTGGGTTTTCTTAATTTTAGGGCAATATTTTTTTAGAAGACATATATTAACAATTTAATGATTGAGAACATCCTTCAACTAACTTGTGCTGTAATCCACTGAGCAGTTTTATTTAAGAAAAAAAAAAACCAACAACAAAAAAACCCAAGATTTTCATACATGTTTTTACCTTCCAGGAGTTTAGATGAAATTCATCAAATGAGAAGATCACGTTCTCCAACTAGACACCATGATGCCTCCAGAACTCCAGCTGATTACAGATCCAGAGACATGGATAGTCAGTATTTGTCTGATCAAGAAAGGTACATTGTCAGCCTGAACCTCGATAAAAGTTTAAAAGTGTGTTTGTTGGCTTGCCTAATTTTCAAGTGTTCAGTAGAAACATGACTGGTAGTAATGGGGAAGGGAGATAACGCATAATAACTGACATATCTAGTGGTCTTTTTCGGTAAAACTCTGCACTGCATTGACAGTAATAGCAGCTATCTAGGCTGGCGGTTCTTGGGGTTTTGTCCTAGAGTATTCTGATGTTTGTTTCATGAAAGAAGCACAGAGATTTTTGCTAGAAAACTGTAAATCTACATGTATGCCCTAGCTATTTCTGGAACTCAGAATTTCTCTGTTTCAGTAGCCAGTAAATTACTAGACATATGTTCCTGCTGGTTGGGAGTTGCATATGCTATGATTTACATTCCTGTGCTTATAGATTTTGGACATGTATATATGCAGTCTCACAGCTTCTTATGTAACATTCTGGTGAACTTGATACAATACCGAAGGATAGCAAGGATAGTGAAAATCTCCAGTCTTAGGTGCATGACACATGCACATGTCTCCCTGGAATATATGCAATGTCTCCACTCTTCAGAGAACACTTGGTCTCTCCTAGTAGGCATTGTTTTCAGATATATAGGAGTTTATTAAAAAACATGGAAGAGAATCAGATTTTCTGTTTAGTTTATAGCTGAAAGAAGTTTGAAAAGGTATTTTAGTTCAGTATTTGGGAAACTTAATGATGACAATCACATAGATTATCAGTGTTTGCAGGGTGTTTGTTTACTTAAAAATGATCTTGCCTGTTTTGCTTTTTTAATGTGGTAACATACATGTAGAAACTAATGAGCCATTTGGAACATTTTTACATTCAACTTTACAAGCAAGAAGTATGTACAGAATTGTCTAAATTGGGTTGTTACACTGAATTTCCCTCTTGGAGGCAAATTGAAATGCTTTTTAAATGTAGTAGTCAGATTTATAGTAAGGCTAATTCAAGTAATTTCCACTTGTTGCAAATGTTTCATATTATCTATTGTAAGTAGTGATATATTCAAAAGATTCCTGAAGATATTAATTGAATAGATTCCTTATTTAGCAAATCTGAAGAGGAAGAGACATTTAAAAGTAGCTTTTGTCAGTAGAAATAAATATAGACAGTTAACTATATGGAAAATTTTCTTCCTGTGACACCTCAGACCATGAGGTAAATCATGATATGTGCATGGATTATGCTTGAAGAGCAGGGCTTGCATTGAAGCTTTCTTGGAGATGAGCCATCAGACCAGAGCCACAGCAGTAATGTGCGGCTGGATTTGTTTAAGGGAGCAAGACAGCCTTCAGTGCTTTTCAGCATTCAGAAAACACTTTTCATAAGTTTAAAGATCAGACATTATTTGCAGGGTTTGTAGATGGGTCCATGACTCTCCTTGAGTAATAATCTTGTCTGCAGTGGTCTCTTTTTCCCTGTTTTCCTTTTCACCTTTCCCCAGATTTCTTCAGTTGTTAACTCTTGCAGGCTTCACTGTATTTCACTGCTTAAGTGCAGCAGCATGGGGAAGATCAAACCAGCTTTTGTTGAGGAAGATTCTCTATCACATCCAAAGATTTAAGAAAAAATTATCTTTATTCAGTGTTATGTATTACTGTCATTAGTAGTAGAAGTATTACGTGTTGTTCATTTACTGAAACCTTCATCTAAACAAATTCATGAACGTAGATGCCTAGCATAAACTTGGCTTGAAAGATAATTACCCAACAATGACGTAGCAGAAATTATAGTTACTGATTACTTTTGATCATTTGCTCAACAATCTGCTATTGGTCCCAAATTAATATTGGATATTCTGAATAGATCCTTATAAAAATAGTTATTGTCGTCTCTTGCTAAACTATGGAGTATGATAAATTTCCAGTGTAACTAATTTGTCCACTTCACCTTTTTCTTGTGTATTTATGTATGTATATATACACATGTATGTATGTGTAAATATAATTCTGTTATGAAAAGCTCTTTATTAGGAAATCTAGCTAAGCAGTATACTTCACTCTGATCGTAGGATCATCATCCAATTTTCAAAGACATGTCCTTTTTCATTTTTTTTTAGTTTCTTTTATTCCGAAATAAAACCTGTTAATAGGACTACTAAAACACTCTCGTTAGAAAAGAATAATAGCTTTGGTATTAATGTCTCTAAACCAGACTTAAATTATTTGAAAGTTGTGAATCATATATCGTCTTACATTGTTGTTTTTCTGCTGTGATGGATTATTTTGCTTTGCTTTTGTCTTTAAGATTTCATGGTGGATTTGCTATTTTATATCTGTTTTCTGAATGAATTCTATATTATTTTTGCCATGGGCCAATTACAATAGATATTCTTTGGCTTAGCAAAGGTAGAGTAAGTATTAACAAAGTAGCCTGGGTTTTAGTGTAAACTTCTCATCTACTTCACAACTCCAAAGAAAACAGCAACTTTTTCCTAAAATGCATGTGTATTTGTAATTTGGAAACCTGAATATAAATATAAATTCTGTCAGTCCTCTGAGCTTATGAATGGGGATTTTCTTAGTGGGGGAAAAAAAAAAAAAAAGAAGTTAATACATTTTGTTGCATCAAAATCAGGCTAGTGGCTCCAGATGCAAAGTTAAATCTCACATGTGACTCACGAGCCATTATTTCAAGCTGCCCAGTTTTGAATTTTAGAGAAATATTACTTATACTGCATCAGTTAAATGGGTCATTTTACAATTACATGAAGCACAAAACACCTTGATCAACTGCTGCTTTATATATTTTGTAATCTTTTCTCTCTTTGTCACCGTAGTACTTCATATGATTCCCAGCTTCTTTTAAAATAGCATGTTTCCATGAAGGTTAGCTTTGATTTCTTCTTTATGATGATTAGGAGGTTTGGCGCTTGGTCTTTCTGAATATGTTAAAGTGTGTAAAACTAGAGGATTAATTTGTGGGATATTTCATGTCATAGTCATATTTACTGTAGGCATAAATGCATATTAATTTTACCATCTTGCTGACTGTAGTATGTGTTGGTTACAGTGAATGAAAAATAGAATAGGTGGTTTATTTTCTCAGTTGGAAACAGTAAGAAGCAAAGCCAGTGACAGCTGATAAGCATTTTTTTTTTTGTCTCTTTAGGATTGCATTGCAAAATACTGTCAAGAGCCATTAGTCAGAACTTATATTTCGCCAAGCGTAATTTTTCCAGTGAATGTATATTTTTGCTTTTCCCAAAAGGGTTACTGGTTTTCTTCCCATAAACCAGTCTTCAGTAAATTAGCAGTGAGCCCTTCCTGCTTTTTCATGTATGTTGTTGTGGCTGAGGAAGAAAATAAGCACACACAGAGAAAACCCCAAACCACCCAAAAACCAAACCAAACAGCAGCCTAATTCTTTTTTTCTGAAGTATTTCTTCATTAATTAGTTGTTAAGAAAGGAGGTTATTAGAAAAATGTAATTGTTTTAGGGACTACTTTTGTCATGAGGAGCTCTGAAAAAGTACTTCTGAATTTTAAAAGGAGAAATCCCACAAAATTAGGGGCCATGCTAAAAGGAATTTAGTAAAAATATAGTTATCACAGGCATTTTTCATTCATACTCTTTGAGAAGTGCACCTGGGTTTGAACATTATCAGACTATCTATCTGGTTGGAAGCTTCTTGTTTCTTTTTTATGTTTTCATTTGCGCATCACTGGCATAACCCGTGTCATCTAATGCTTCATAATTATATCTGTTTCACTCACCACCCATCCTGTCTGTGCAGTGAGCTTCTTATGCTGCCCAGAGCAAAACGAGGAAGAAGTGCAGAGTGCCTACATACCATCAGGTAAATACAGGAATTTGGTAATCATGAACACATCTGGTTAGTTGTCTGTGTGTGCCCAACTTTTTTTCCATGGTGATATTTAGTCTCAGTAAGTAAAGAACTTCTAGTACATTATGATCCCAGTGTCAGTTCTTCTTTTCTGTTTGTTTTAATTCAGATTGAGATGTTTACATATGTTTGTGAACTTCAGTAGACAGGATTAAAGCAGTTGAAGAAATTCTGATTTTGGAGTTGTATTTTGTGGTAGATTTTCTGTCTAGTCACAGAAGACCTGATCTCCCCTTGCATGCCAGTGTTGTTATAATTTCAAACACTTCTTTTTAGTTGATTTTATGTTTTCTCTTATTTGCACTTTTATGTTTATATTACAGCCACACACAAGCCAACAGTCTTTACTTGCTGTTGCAACTAATCTCATGCTGATTTCGGTCACTTGTAGAGGAAAAAGCGCTAATTAATGAGGGCTCAATGGAAGCTCCAGATTTGAGGGGTCTTGTATTACTTGGGTTTGCATCTACAAATCGTGCTATAAATTAGATCCAGACATAAACTCTGTAGTTTGGGCTCATGTTCAGTTGTCAGTAATCTCTTGATGAAGAGTTTGGAGCACCCTGTCTCAACTTGTGTGAAACTAAACAGGACTGAAATATCTTTATCTAACAAATCTGTCTTCACCCCCATCCCTTTTTTTTCGCCATGTGTGTCAACCTTGTTAAAAATACATGTCAGATTGTGTAGAAAATCTTCCATTTAGAATCAGTCAATACCTAGGTTGTAGTTGAAGTAGTCAACCATTCAACTGCTTCAGCCAAGTGGTTAAGCATTTTTTTGCTCGGGAGCTGGGTGTTGCGAAGAGCTTTGTGTCAGTGCTGTATGTTTAAAACTGTCAGACTTTTAAAACTATGTTGTCTGATGTACATGCTCATTTATTTGGCTTAGCAATTCCCCTGCAGAGGTTTTTTTAATATGCCTTGGGTTGATTTAGTTCTCTTAATTGCGTTTGAAGCAGCATCAAAGGCGGTGTGATAGAGTTCTAACACACAGTAGTATAAAGGTAAAAAAAACTTCCCAAGAAATCTGTGCATCAGTGAAGCTGTTAAATTAAAATATAAGTTGTTATTATCAGTATAAAGGGTTTCATTCTCATACTTCAGGTAAAAAAGCTTTCCCCCCACTATTTTAGGTTTTAAAGGTTAATAATTTCACACCCTGCTATTTTGTGTCATGTTATTGTCCTAAAATAGCAATTTTTCCTGCCTCCTTCCTTTTCTTCTGTCTTTTCCTGTGTCCTCCTGCCTTTCTGCTGCATCTTCCATAGCTTCACCCCCCTCCCTGCCCCCAGCTCTTTGCTTTTTTCTTTCCTCTTAAAGATTATAATCTTCATTAGAATTCTTCGATATCAATTCTTAAATTGTCACTTTATTCACATAACACCGTAAATACTGTGTTATGAACTTTTGATGCACTTTACCCAGCCACTATAGATTTCCAATAGTTTTACAATTCTTCTTATCAGCCTGGCTAGTTAACCAGTTAAAATTTGTGCATGGGCAGCAATAGACTTAAGTAAGAGCTACCCTGAATTCACAGAGTATGGCTTTTTCTTGCCTTTTGCCTTACTCATTGCTGTTATTTATGATCAAGAAAAGTAACAAATTAACCCCTTTAACAGAAATTGTATACTATAAAAGAGCATGGTACCTTTAATAATGTACTAAAGGTGAATATAAGGACAATAGTATACAATAATTAGATATTTAAATTTAGTTCTCAGGCTTATGCACCCTGATACAAGTTTGAATAATATGCGGAAAATTGCCAGTATCCATCCTTGGCGGAATAGTCGCATAAACCCTTGTAATAAAGAATTATCTGTGCATTGATTGTCAGCTTTTTTCCTTTCTCATTTGTAGAGGCTTAAAATTTTTCACATTAGAGACATTATGAGGCTTTATCCTTGTTTCTAGACAGATTGCTGAATAATGTTTTAACTATTGAGACAGTTTCAGTTTAAAATAGGAAGGAAATGTTAAGGGTTTCATGTTAAATGAAAGCCATATTAGTATGAGATAGATAGTGCAAATTACAAAGATACATGGTTAGTATAATACAACAGTTTAGCATAGTATTAGTCCTAGCTGTCCATCCTGTCCATCTGTATGCAATTGTTAGCTAACAGTAGAAATGGTGGAAGGACATGTACCTATGCCATAAACCATGGGATGTAGCATTCCATGTCTTAGGTCAAACCCACTTTGATTGGTAATGCCTGCTAGTATGCCAAGATTGACGTCATGGACAGCCATTCCTTTATTCCAGCTTTGCAACACCACCGTGCTCTCTTCTAGAGATGTCAGCAGTGATGGCTGCTAAACCTGTACGAGAGTCAAAGCTCCTCTGTTAAATCTTTCAGGGTTTTTACAAGCAGTAGGGTTTCCAAACAAAGAGTTGTTTCATCTGTCTATGACACATCTGGGTTTGTACTGTGTGTCTGTGATGCCTAGGTACAAGCCTAACAGGAACTGGAATGTCCTATTACAACAGCCTGTTCTTGAAGCTTTGAAATCCTGAAGGTTGCTGGCCCTTCTGCTAATAGCAATGCAGCTGCGTTCTGGTAGGGTATGTAGAGAATTGTTAGGACTTATTTTAACCTTTCAGTATTAAATGGCCATGATTCCCATTCAGCAGCCACTGTCTGCCTTTGAATTTCTCCCATGTTTATTGGGGAGAGCTCCATAATCCTGTTCTAAAATCTCATTTCCTGGAAGTGAGGATACTAGACAGTTGTCATGTGACATCTTAGAGTGCTGCTGTGCTAGCTCATGTAGTAGATCTACAATTTTTAATTAGCTTATTTAGGTTACTTTCATTACAAGGAAGAGGTCTGAGTTGTACTAGTATTGTCATGAGTACACGGGCTATATTAACAAAAGAGTAAATACAAAAATTTGTCCCCCGGCTAGCTGTCATAGTAGTGAAGAAAAACATATGTTTGAAATCTATTCATACATTAAGCGCAGTAGAACATTATGCATTTATTTTATGTTCTGGTCATTCTTGAATTGCCATTACCCCTTTTTTTTATTTCTGGCATGGTTTTGTGTTGTTTTGTTTCCTTTTCTTTCCTACCGCATTCAAGAAGTTATGCTAGGCACTATAAAACATTGCCACCCAAGATGCCGTTACTAGAAAATGGTACTCATTGGAACCTATACAGGTAAGAAGAAATGTTTAGAGACCCCTTTCTGTAGTTAGTCCCTTAAAAAGAAAAATAAAAAAAAATAAAATTTTGCCTTTTTAAACAGAAAAATAGAAATATTTCATAAATCTCTATAGATGGGTAAGGCATATATTCGGATAACCTCATTTAACTGTTTAAATTAACCCCTACATTACAAATAAAACCCAATCCAAACCACTTTGTATTAGGTAGAATTGTCTTCACTGTAAAAATTATATGTTGTGTTATTTTGTTTATTATATGTGTTATTTTGTTTATGTATAAGATTTTATTTACATGTCAAATTTATTTTCATTTTGTTCAAATAACTTTAATTTACAAAGCTCAACTCTTCCTGCATGTGCTAAGACCAAATCCGTGATTAGACAGGATATTTCACTCCTTCGTGATTGCCTTAATTCACGAATACTGAAATTTGGAGATGATCTGCTGGTTAGGTAAGAAACTGAGGATTGTCACCCCCTCCTGTTTGGTATCTAATATAAATTTGCAGAATAAATGAGCTTCGCTGAAAAGTGATTTCACATAATATATAGTGTATCACGTCCTTTTATGTTGACTGAATGTTTACTGCTGTTAACAAGGATTTAGATTTATTGTTTGATAATTCTCATTCCACTTTCTTACAAGTGGATGTTGTTCTGTCTCATTCAGTTTTAAACATTTCAACATTCTTGGCAAAAGATTTCTAGCAGTTTTTTGTTTGCTTTTATTTTCTAAACAAAACTTGGCACCGTCATCCAGTCAGCTCTTTTATGTTTTCCTTAATTAAATCATTATGATTCTACATTTTCTGTAAAAGTAGCATTATTTTATGAGTTAATATCTAACATTGTATTCCTTTCTTTGTTTTCTTTTTCTTTTCTCTTCTACCATTGGATGCAATGCACTGGCACTAGTGAACTACAGCCCTCCCTTGACAGGGCTAGGAGTGCTAGTACCAACTGCTTGAGACCAGATACTAGTTTGCATTCACCAGAACGAGAAAGGTATAAAATAAAAACTTATGAATTTATTGTCATCTGTGCTGGTGATTTTTATCAGTTTTGTTTTCCTTCATATAAGTACTCCACATTCTTGTGCATTCATGTCCGTTTTGGTATTTGTGGGCGTTTTTACTCCTATATTCATGTATGTCATGTAAGCTGTGTGTTGGAGTTTATAAATGCTTCTGGCTTCTTTCCTTGTTAAGCTGATGTCACTGTTTACAAAAGTCCTCAGTATGCTGATAGTAGCATTGCAGTGTTAAGTATTTTGCCAAAGTACCACTTGGTTGTTGATCTTCATTATCATTTGCTAAAAAGTATTATGTTTGTTTCTTGTCTGTACCATGGAATGCTAATGAGGCAGTGACATAATTCATAAACTATGACAAAATTCTCATCTTTCAAACTAGAACTGTAGTTTACATAGTCATGTATTCCTTACAAAACAGCCAAACTTCATTGCTTTCTCAATCTAATCTGCTGCATCTGCTTTTGCAGTTACAAGTCATTTCACTGCATTAAATTTTTTTCACTCTGTGACATTATATTAAGGCTCACCTAAGTCGTAAGAAGATAGGTTTGCGATTTGAATGAAATGTTGTTGTGTTACATACATCATGCAGGCATTTTATGTTTTCTCTGTGAATTTTCAGTATTGCACTATATTGGTTCAAATAATACACCAAATAATGCTGGTGTATTTGGTGTATTTGGATTGTTCCACAAGGGAATTTTTCATTGCTACCTGGTGAGTTTTTGGCTTAGAACTACACCATTTTAGAGTGAAATTTTTAGCTTCACTAAAGGCAATTATAGGCTTCCATTGACTGGGAATATGGTGGAGTTACAATATCATCTATGAAATGCATATTTAACTACAGCAGCAAAGTTGCTTTGTCAGTCAACCCACAGTGTTAAAACAGTTGTGTGATTTTCATTATGAGAGGACCAATGAAGAAATGCAATCAGACCGTACTTTACCCTTTGAGAAGAGTTTTTTTCTAAGATTTTTTGTGAAATTTCCCTTTTTCCCTTTCCCTCCTCCCCACTTCCCACTGATCCTTGATTGGAACTTTACTTTGATCAAAATTGTGAACCTGTTTCAGAGGAGTGACTAATGTTCTGCTAAGAGATCTCAGATGGATCGCTGCTTTTAAAAGTTGAGTAAAGATAACACAGATAATATTTATAGAAAAAGGTATGATAGAAGTAAGGCCACAGTAAAATGCAGGGTATCATTCTAGATTAAAAGAAAGAAAAAGAAAGAAAAATGAAAGTAGCATCATATTAATTATAGAATCACAGAATTGTAGAACAGTTTGGTTTGAAAGGGACCTTAAAGATCACCGAGTTCCACCCCCTCTGCCACAGGCAGGGATACCTTCCACTAGACTACATTGCTCCAATCCCTGTGCAGCCTGAACTTGCCCGCTTCCAGAGATGTGGCATAATAACTAAGTGTGCAGATATATACAGCTGTGTTCATCTATAAGCAGCTATCTAATATAATAATGTAAGGGCATAAACACTGTGTTTTGTACTTTTATTTCAAGATGCCATCCAGCATATGGAATATTCAAAGAAACAGTAACCGGCCATTATAAAAAATCTAGTTAAAATATGATACACAAAACACACCTGTCACTGATGTTATCTAATTCTATTATGTCTTTACAATTCATGTCCAGCAACCTCTGTACAATAATTACTACACAGAATCTGCAGCATTTTTCATGAACTCCTCGTAAAGAAAATGTTTAGTCTGTGTGTATGGCCTCTACTGCTACTGAAGGTGGTTAACATGAGGTTAGTGATCAGTTGCCTGTATTGATAGAGGAATACTAGTTTGAAGAGTGCAGAATTAAGTTAAAGGTATGTAGGAAGCACTTTGCTTCTGTGCTGGACAAAATGAGAACAGGGGACTTAAAATGCAGTAAGACAGGTTCATCCTAAATGGTAGGAAAGCTTTTTTTGAAAGCGAGTGTAACGGAACACTGTAATATAAAATACGAAAGAGGTTGTCTTGACTGCATTACTGGAAAGTATGAAGAAATTAAATAAACATCCATCAGGTGTACAGTTGGTCCTGCTTGTATCAGAGAAACACGGTATGGTTTCGCAGCCGTGGAAAATTATTTCTACATACTGCCCCTGATGTTTTGTGTCAGAGAGTATGAATTAGATTGTATTTGGGATCAAAAGTTAAACTGGTCCACTTGAGCTTTTTTTGTTTTTTAAACTGAATAGTATGGCCATGTGTAACTGATGGACAGTGAGCCCTATTTCTCTGTCAGTGATTTGCTGGAAACGGTTTCGATCCTTAAACTCTATACAACATCAGTCACGTAATTTAGAATGGTCAGAATAGTTACTGGTTCTTAAGATGCTGCTTTGACAGTAAAAGTCATGTTGGCCCACATTTACCAGCAAAAAAATTACTTTCAGTGGTATATATGAATGTGGCATACAAGTCTTGTTAGTTGCGCCTAAACCAAATATCAAACAATAATAACAAAAAAGACATTCCTTTTCTTCTGCTATAAGCTTCATCATTTCAGCAAGGAAAGTTCCATATAACCTGACTGACAAACTGACCTTGCACAGGCCTGCTAAAGGCTTTTTTGGTAAATGGTATAGTTTGGTACAGAACTTAATCCTTCATATATTTCTCTGTGGCGCAGTATACACTAGGATACTCAGAAACATCCAGCCCCTACTAATACATCTGTACATTTGCACTATGCCTGCCTCATCCTCCCTGCACCCATTTATTCCAAACTGTTGTTTTCAAAATGTTTGTGGTGTTGAAGATCTTGTGGTGATCTGCAAGGCATATGTTAGCTTCTAACATAGTCATAAATGTCCTCTAATGCCATTGAAAATGTTTTTGCAGCTACTACTTCCTTTTTTATGATTTTTTTTTAGTTGTCCTTTTCAGTCTGTTGGCTTTTTTTTCCCCTTGTAAATTGGGTTCCATTTCTTCAAAAGAGAGAAATTGATTTGCAATACCTGGCCTTCAGTCAGGAAAGCAAGAAGGCATAAGATTCAAGTGCAATATCTGAACTGATTCAGCAGTGGTTTCTCAGCATAACAGCATCTTCCCCAGAGTGATTTAAGATTGCAGCCAGTGGTAGTTACTTAATAGCATGTTATGTAGCTTTTATGTTTTTTCTAAGTTTCTTACGTTGCAAACAATCATTGTGTGTATTAAAAGTTAGCACAAGAGCAGTTGTATAGGTCGGTACTGCTTGTATGCTTTGGTCCTGAGAGGTTGGTTTATGGAGATCTGAGCAAATAAAACTGAGAAGCACAGCCCAGGGATTAGTACATGTACAACAGGGTCAGCATATCTGCAAAATACAGCCCTGCGGCTGCATTTGGTCTGCGGTGCTTCACTGCACTAGGCAGCAAAACATTTTGAAGATCTTCAGGACGTTCACTATCAGCTGGTCATTACCACCTGAACAAGGTGCAAAGATGAACAGTTACCTGCTACGTACTCATAAATACGTAACAGAGAAGTTGGAGCTGTCACTTGATCGAGTTAAGACCTATCCTGATTTTGGGTTGATTTTCCTAAGCTTTTTTAGTAAGTCTGAAGTACTAGGTGCTTCTGTTGCATGCCTTTAACAGTTGTGTTGAATATCACCATTTACATTTAAAATAATGTACCGTCTAAAATAACTGCATTAGTATGCATTGTGTTTCCAGTTCTTTCAGCCAAGGAATAGGTTATTGCATGTTTGTCTGCGTTGTACTATGGCTCATGGTCATTCAGTGTTCAGTGAAAAAGAGCATGTTCTTGAAGTTCATACTGCATGACCTACTTAATTCTATCAAATGCTCTTCAATATTTGTAGGGGATATCAGCATATTAAGGGCTTTGACTGAGTGCACTGATGCATTAACATTTTCTTTATCTCTTGCTTTGGAGAGAAAAAAACCCAAAACTACTTACTTGAAACTTTTGAAAGATCTGCCTAACTGCTCAAGTGATGCTAACCTTGAAACCTTTGTTATTTGCATGTTCCATAAATCAAACCCTTTTCCTTATTACACGGACTGGAAGGATGCCTCAGAAAGTGAAATACTGGATAGTCATGCAAAGTTCATGTAGACACTTTGCTCTTGATAAATTAATCAGTATAGTTTGATTTTGTAAGTTGTTGGGCGTACACTTGTACTATTACAACTACGTAACACCCCAACAAAATAAGCAACACCACCTATAGGTATAGCATGTATCATTCTAAATTAAATGAGCTTTTTCAATAAAAAGAAATCATGTAAGACACCAGTTTTAATTCACAGTTCAGGTCCTTTTTGTTAAATTTAATTATAATAATCTGCTGGCATGTACTGCAGTGATACAAAGAAATGAACAGAAGAGGAAGCTCATTACATACACTTTCAATATATACTTTTAAATTTAAAGAAAAGTTGCCTCAGTACTTCTCCACAAATGTGTGTAGTCTGGTTGTAGCTGATTAATTTACCTGTACTCTCATTGTATTCCAGAAATGGGTCACTCTGTGCCTCAGAATTTTTCTCATAGTTCGTAGACCTACATTTTTACTGAGAATGCGTTTTTCAGTGCAGAGAGCTAAGACACACAGGCTTAACAAAATACCGGCCAGTAGTTGACAGAGAATGACTAGTATATGGTCTTTGAAAAGCTCTGCTGCTTTGGAATTATGGTTTTCTGTTTGAATGACAGACTTTTACATAGTCTAGCATCTGAGAGCATTTGAAAACTTAATGATGCACTCTGTAAAAGGTTTATATCAGTCTAAATTCTGTCTGTAAAAGGTTTACATCAGTCTAAATTCTGTACCTTTAGGCATTCATTCTCTGTTTCAGCTATAATGTTTCTGCAGTAAGCACCCATAAGAATCCCCCATATTTGGGGATTAGGAAACTGCTAGGAAAAAAAAAAATAATTAAATAACACACTTTCATTACTTTTTGGGGTATTTTTCCAGTCCGGAATCCCATTTATTTAATTTTATCACAAACTAAATATCCTATTTTTTTCCTGTTTTATTGAATGGGCAAACAGGGGTAGATGGTCCCCCTCCCTAGAGAGGAGACGACCTACTAGTCCCAGGATTCATATCCAGCATGCATCTCCGGAGGATGACAGGTACCAGTCAACTCCTCCCAGTTGAAAAGTGGTTTACTGCATCTTGCACTCTCAGAAGAGTATACTGAAATTTAAAAGTATGGATATAAGTAGAGAGAGACTTGCAACCTCCAGAAGCCCCAAATAAAACAGCAGCTTAGATATCATCTCTGCATTTTGTTAAACTGTTATAAAGCACCTGGGAAGTACTGTCTTTCCAAGTTTTCTGTTTGCCTGAATGGTCACAAGCCGTGAAATAAATGTCTAATACAAGAGAACATCATCTGTGTTAATGTTCTTTAGTCTGCTTCTGTAAATGTTAGTGGTGGTCTCACTGTGGTGCTTTATAATATGTTATATATTTGTTGTAGAGCCTATTCTTGTCTAGGTTTTTAATTTGATTTTTATTGGTTTATTTACCTTTTTTTAATAAACTGTTCCTATGGGGGAAAAGAAAACATCCACAAACTGTTATGTTGGAAGTCTTGGTAACACATGCTAGTTGATGTATGTAAAAATTGGCACTGTTTGTAAATTCTATCCAAATCAGGATGGTCTCCATGGAGCAGGTTTTCCTAACAAGGTAGGTTCTGGTTAAAAATACCAGGGCTTTAAATCAGTTCTCATGCTGAATACCACCAGAGATTATAGAAGGACCTTCCATTTTTTCTTGTAATGAAAATGCTACTCAAATCAGTTTTGGTATTTCATTGCTTTGGCAGTAGTCATTTTTGGGGTTGTTTTTTTTGGTTGGTTCTTTCTTTGTTTTTGTTTTCCAGATCCATGTTTTCTTTAAAGAGACAATATAATTTTTACTGAATTGCAAATTCAAAATTTTCCCTTCAAATTCTTTGTGCTACAATAAATGACAGGATACAGATGGCTCATGTAAATAATCCATACATGTATAAACCCTTAGGAAGTTGCAGTTAAAACTGAAAGACTGGTATATGGATAAAACTCAGTCACTATGGTACTAGTGCTTACCTTCTGCTAATTTCTGTCCACAGTACTTGTATTTGTACTGTAATTTGTCTTATTTGTTTGATGCTGGATATATTCCACTAATGCAGTGTGGGAAGCGTGCAGTTGTGTTTGGATAGCACTTTTTATTTTTATCTGAGTAAGACAGCATTATAAATTATAAAATTTAATTTGTGAAACATTATTTCAATATTGTCACCCCTTACAGATGCTGCATATCTAGAAATTTTGCCAGCACATCCCTTTTCTGGGACACCTAGTAATACTTTAAGATGTATTTTGTGTCTTTTAAGAATTTTTAAGTAAATTCACTTCCCAGTTTTTTATGTTGACAGAAAGACTAACTTTGACTTCAGTAGACCAGACTTGATAAAATCTTGTCATTGCAGTGATTAAAATTAAATCATAATCCTATCATATATCAGTGAAATAAGACGTTCATCTTAATGCTGCCACTCGGTGCAGAATTGTAAGCTTTTTAATGTCACCTGAATTTTTTGTGGAGAAAGACTGAAATTATCTAATACCTTTTAGCAGACATATTGTAGTAAAGAATCTGTGAGAAACTGTTATGGGAAAGATATTGAGTTTGAGAAAAAGAAGCTTAATTTTCTTAGTGAAATCGGTGCTTTATTGTATTGAAGGTCCTGCAGGTAATCTAGTCACCAGATCCCAGTGATGCAGTCAGTGATGAACCTAGAATGATTTCAGGCTAACCTCAATCCTGATTACTGGTTGCAGCCTTCTAGTTCCAGGAAATTTCTCCCAGATTAAGAGAAGTTTGAAGGATGCTGGGCTTTTTGCATTGCATGCCCAATACAAAATAATGGTGCGCTTTGTCTGTAGAGGGAGTCAAAGATGCTTTACCTTTGTTTTCTACTCTTTGACTTTACATTCATTCTGATTATTTCCTATAGCTTTGGCAGTTGGCTAACACCACTCAGTTCTATAGTTTACACTTTTTTTTTATGATATGCTTGTATCAATTTGACAGCTGATGCAGTAGGTGTTGGAATGAGTGTCTGTTGGATCAGCAGTGGTAGCTACTGCTATCACTGCTTTTAAATTGTATAGTTACAGATAAATTGACTTTGACAGGTGCCATCGTACTCTTCATATGAGTATATTCTAGATTTATCTTACAAATTGTCCCAAATTTGATACAGGGTGCAATCACAAAAATCTGTTTCCAAATATATTTCTTAAGTATATGACATCCCTTTTTTTTTAATCTTGATATTTTAAATTCAGGTTTTGCAACATTGCATATGTTGATAATAAGTAATAAACATAAATTTTAGTATAGGTCTTGACAAGCTTGTTGTTATTCTGGAATCTGTACATTTGCCATATCAGAAAATTGACTCCTTAGTGTACCTTGAGAAGATGAAGACAGGGGATATGTGTTATTTCAGTATTAAGAATTAACAAGTATTTGGTTAGTATCATGGTTTTCTTTAAGACATTTCAAAATTTAGGTTTTTGTTTGAATTTTGTAGCTTAATTGCTGGGAGATTGGTTGGTTTGTTTGTTTTCTATATTAAAAATTAGAATTTTGCTGTCCAAAGCAAAAGACTTTCCAGTAATGAGAAAGCTGTGAAATTGTGAAATTATAAATGATGATTAAAAACAAGGAGAATGAAAATTGAGCATTTAATGGTAGGTGGAAATTTTACTTAAACTATGCATTCTGAGAAGCTTGCATATAATTTCAGCATCTATCCAAGACTAGATGGAATAAGCCTTTTAAAAAATTAATTCTCATATAGTTTAAGTTAAGAAAAGTGGCCTTTGGCTGTTCGATGCATGCATCTGTAAGGATGCTTGTCCAAGAGTCATCCTAAAGCCAGCTGTGGAACAAACACCCTTCTGGTACTTTCATGAAGAGAACTCAAGGTGTGCTCTGCACTGCCAGCATCAGACTGATATGGCCTGGATGACCCTTTCCCATCTTTCCAGCAACACTCTGTGGCTTGATCAGGAAGGTAGTTTTGCAAGACAAGAACTGAAGTTCTAGGAATCAGTGTGAGGAGCTGCCAAACCTTCAGAGTAGTTGTGTCCTCCAGCTCTCATGCCATGTAGATCCATCCTTTCTGAAATCTTCAGGAAAACTTAGAGAGTATGAAATGTTGCATTCCTGATGGCTTTAAGGCTACATAAATGAACAAACTTACTGCAAAACACTGAGCTGAGTCAGTTATTCTAATTTGCTTTTGAATTCTTCTTAATGATTACTGTTGTAGACCAGCTAGCAATAGAATATGATGGCTTCATCAGAATATCTGAAATTACGAAATTATATTTTTAGGAGAATTTTGCAAAATAGTGACAAAATATACATTTTTCAGATTCCTAAAGGAAGGTGTTCTGTATATGTTTGTATATTAATCTAGTTAATAATATTCTAGATTAATTCTCCAGAAGGATAACAACTGTTACGCCGCAGTGCTGCCATTCAGCATGTAGAGTATAAAGGTTTTCCAAAATATTGTTGTGGCTTTCATTGTTTATTTTATTGCATCTTAGATTGTTGATGTTATGTCTAAAGAAATTTAACATTTTATTGAAGTGTATGGATTAATTCAGATGAAGGGGAAATGACAAATATAGCCTTTCTCAGCAGATAGTGCTTTAATGCTTTTGGTTTATATATTTGACTGCATGTCTCCATCTTCACTGCATGTGACCATCTCTCTGTTTCTGCCCATTCTATCCAAATACACATCCATGTTTCCAAATTTTGTGAAGAACAAGGACGTTGGAGTCTTGCATTCCAAAACAGGACAGTGTAGACCACCTAAGTGCTAAACCTGGAGCAGCACAGAGGTATCCTTATTTACTCAAATCATAGTTTCAAGTAAATGAGGTATTGGTATATTCTTCATATGCTCTGCATAATACTTTTCCATTTTTAGTTTTTTTTCTCTTTTTATATATAAGTATGTATATGCGTGTATTGTTCATAGGTAATATTTAATCCCCTACAAAGTACATTTAAGAGATAAATTCGAGTATGACATGAGTGTTCTAATCCCTAGTGCGCTCTTCATACATTGTATACAGGCATGAAAAGATGCCTACTTGTAAATATGTACATGCCAGTGCCCACTGTGTGGGCAAGCTCAAGCTAATCTAGGACTGTGAGTGCTTTAGCAGCCTGTTGAGCTATACTGAATTGTGTACAGCATCCTCTCAGGAAGAGGAAGGAAATAGAAAGGAAATTGTGATTATAAACATATTTCTAATGTGTGATGCTCACAAGGGCAGCACAGAGAGGAGAGAAATAAGTATATTCTCACTAGTGCTTTGTCACTTTTCATAGGAAACCATGTCCTACTCTTGCCTTTTCTGTCCTACACAGAATCATGAAAAGGTTTGGGTTGGAAGGAACCTTAAAGATCATGTAGTTCCAAACTCCTGCCATGGGGAGTTGCTACTTGACCAGATTGATCAAAGCCCCATCCAACCTGGCCTTGGGTGACTCCTACAGAGATTGGCCACTGCGTGCTCTTTTTCTCTATTGCACACATCATAGTCTAAGCAACTGACATAAGCCCTATAACCAACCAAACAAAAAATGAAGAGGGTGACATCATTTGAATGATAATGCTGCTGTATTTGGTGGATCTAACCATAACTTTAAATACTTTGCTAACCTTAGGTTTTGAGGAAAGCTGCAGCATTTGTTATGTGTTTCCCTGTGGGTAAACAAAAAAAATAAAAAGTGATGAGCATCTACAAAAAAATAAAAAGTGATGAGCATCTACAAAAAAAATAGATTGGGGACAAAGAGGATTTTCATTTTTAATCCGAGATAACTTTTTTTGGGGGGGGGGGAGGATAAGAAAAATAATTTTAAAACCCAGAAAGCATCAGCTGATGACCTCTGCTCATGGAAAAGCATTTTGTATTTTGCTGCAGTATTGTCGTTGTTGTGGAGCATACTGCATCACAATACAATGCGTATGAAATATTGGAGTATATACAAATCATGAAAATACACTGCTATAATTTGTTGTTACAGCTGTTCAGCTTTATTCTAGTTCAGACACTGGATTGCTCTTTATAACCACAAAGGTTTAAAAGGATTTATATATATATATATTATTTGTATTGATTTGTTTTCCCAAAGTAATTATTTTTAGCTTAATATATGACATTGATTGTATCATGGCAAGTTCCTATACATGTTTCTTGCACCACTGTAAGATGCAAGTAAGGGTTTGTCAGCATTTCTGGTCTATCAATGAATAATGGTAACTCCCTGTTTTTGAACACTCTTGAAATAATTTATGCACTTTCTATTCCAAGAAAATAATACATGTTGATTTTTATCAGAGGTTTAAAATTGTAAATCCTGATTTGTAACTGCTCACATTAATGTGGATAGTAAAGAAAATTTTTGAAAAGTATGAGACTTGCAGAGCTTTTTATACTGTATTTATAGTCCTCTGTCATAATGGTTAAATATGCTTTATCTTCATTCTTGCATTTATTGAAACATATTACTGTTCATTGTTCTTATTTACTATCAATGTAAATGCTTAGATTTTCAGGACTAGCTAGTGCCTCACTATCCAAATGTCAGATTAATTCTATAAAAGATACATGTGGGAAAAGAATGAAGGAATGAAATAAACTTCTAACTTATACTGACTAGCAAAAACAGTTGGTTTAATCTGTTTCTAAAAGAACTCTAACAAGTTTTAATGCAATGAGTTTTTTGGAAAGCTGGGTTTTGATTAAACATTGACATCTTTATTTAAATCTGATATGATTTGTTTTGGTTTTGAAATTGAGATTTAAAAGCAGTTTTTAAATTTTATGTTTGAATAGTATTTTCTGGTCCGTCCTTCAACATTTTTTTTCCTGCTGTCTACTCTGCATTTGTTTCTCATGCTGTTAAGAGATGACTAAATGGCCTATGATGAGTTATTGTTTCTAATCAAATACAGACTGCGAAGTGGCAACTAACTGCAGGTTCAGCCAGGATTAATGTTATGTCCCCTGTTTTGTTACCTCATAACTTTCACACTATTAGCCTCAGTCAAACCTAATCAGTTCAGTGTTTCTTAAACCTGCTCTTCACCAGCCTGTTCATGACAATAGTTGTCATTTTTTCATCTGTCAAACATTTCTGTTATTAACTTTATAATGCATTAATGAATAATCTTCATGTTTCTGTATTCTTTTTCTTCTTTGTTTATTTCTTTTCTGACGTGTCATTTCACAGGCAGTCCAGAAAAGTGGAAAGATATAGCAGCCAAAAACAAACTAGGAAAGGCTCTGCAACTGAAACAGAAAGGTAGGATTGCTGATCGATAAGTACACATCTCTTATAATCAATCTATCTGATTCCAGGTTTTGGAATATGCCTCCAATATGACTTTTAAAGTAGAATGTCTGTTGCAAAAGCTACATTGTTGTAATTTACAATATTATTTACCTTGCGTCTCTATTATTATCAATGCTTGCTGTGTTGCATACATACAGAATTTTTCTGGCATTCTCTGACATTGCAGATGAACTCAGTGTTAAAAACTAGCAGTTAATCCATTTTGTGAGCCAAAATCTGAGACCCATTGCCACTACCTTGATCTCTGCAAGATGAAATTTGGAAATTTACAGTGTATATCATTAGTATGAAACTAACCATTTTCTGGACTTTACCTCTGAGCTTTATTCAAATAAGTCTTATCTATTTTACAATATTTTTGAGTGTAAATAAAAATATATTAACAGATTATAGTTCAAGGTGTCTTTGATCAAATTAATTTCACTTCATAATACAAAATTTTAAGTTACCCATTTAAGTATTTATAGAGTTAATATAAACACTGGGACTTTAACCTTTGTATTCATTGAATTTTCCTGTATTTGTATTGCCATTGTAACTTTTAGCTTTAATCCTACAGTAGTATAAGGTTATGTATTCCAAGTCTTAAGAAAAAGAGAAAAAAATAAATATATATATACTAAATCCTAAGTGCATCTAGTTAAGTTTTTAAGGTTGAAATAAAAGCAGTGATGAGGGGCTGCCTTTTTCAGAAACAGATTTCTGCTGCCATGATTAGCAGAGGAAGAGCGTACATCGGTTTATATTGTGGGGGTTGAAAAACTTCCATAAACAACACGTACACATTTTTATGTTCAATGAGAATGCGCATTACGTAGCAAAATATCAGAGCTTTTATTTTATTTTTCTGTGTTCTCAATCCAAAAGCAATGGTTGCATTTTTCTCTTTTTTGATGATCCTGTCATCACAATAGCCCATCTGCTTTTTCAGTTTAGACCAGAGAAATTACTTAAATGATGGCTGAAATCCTTGCTGTATTTAAACCAGGGAGAGTTTTGCCATTGAGATCACTAAAGCCATCTTTTCCCTGGTTTTTGTTCGTTTGCTTGTTGCTTTTTTCCAACTTCTGAAGGGTAAGGGGAGCCCCTGGGACTATGATCCAAGTGGCTCACAGTTTTTGATAACCATTCAGTGGTGAACCCAGTGCAACAAGACCATAGGGAAAGCTGAGTTGTGCCTTTTGGGTTTACATCTCCATGGCATATGGTGTAGGTTTCTGTTTCCGTAAGTGATTCACTGCTATTAGATGTGAGACACATCTAAGTCTGAGTGCTGTAGTTCAGTATTTCATCCTCGAGGCAGTGCTGTACTAGTGCCAGAAAGTTTTAGTTATAGGACAGGCAATTAATTTTCTTGTCAAATGGCAAATATAACTCCAGACTATTTCTCCATCAAATACCCATTTCTGTCTTAGATTTGGTCTTTATTTTGTCACATTATAATACATGGAGTCTTTAACTTTACTTATTTAATTTTACATAGGACCCTATACAAGGGCTGTGCTGGATTGGCAATGCTCTTTTATTCTTAGTTTTTCTTTATAGTTCCATAAGTGACAGCATGTGTTATTTAGGACATGCCACTCAGGCATCAGTCTGAAGAGAAAGAATTTGAGTTTTCTTGTGTGCAGGCAGAGCTGGAGCCTCCAGAATTCCCCTGTAGACTCTTACCATTGAATTAATAGATTTGCTGCTTGCAGTGTTACTTTCCTCTGTAAGGAATCAGGAGATGAGATACACGTGTAAGTGTTCGCTGAGGTCTTGTTACACACCAGATATCATTTCTCTCCCAAATTCCTCTTCTCTTATCTCACTTAATTCTCGTTTCCTCAGTTGTACACTAGCTTTTGTCTCACATACTTGTTCTTTTTTGTCTCATCCTCCTGATCAGCGTCTGCAGATTTCTTCCTTTCAACAGCTGAACTTTCTTCTTGGCCAGCAAGTCCTTAATTCCATTGTAGTTTTTCTCCAGTTCCCTCTTAGCTCTATTTTCATTTGCACCCCAAGTAGCAAATTTGTCTCAGTCTAATCCATCTATTATACATCTTAAGCCTGGTTTGCCTTCCTTTTGGTTGAGCAAATCCTCTATCGTTCTCTCATGGAGAGGAACAGGTCTCTAAAAAGGGTATTATTGAAAGAGCAGGAGGTTTCTGAGTCTCAGGAAAAAGGTCCATTTTGTAATGGCAGGACAAACTCTCCTAGTGCTCTCATAAATTCTAGGATATTTAGCCTCTTAAATGAGAAAAATCAGAGCTGAGAACATGACACTGTTAGGTTGGAGCGTTCATTTGTAGCAAAAGCAAGCAAGCACCTTATGGCACATAGTTGTGTCTGTATTTACCTTATGGGTGTTATGATGTTTAAACATCCGATAAAACACATGCTTAAAAGCTGGTTGTATGCAATAGTTGGCATGGATTACTTTTACAGTCAGCATGGAGAAAGAGGAATTTCAGAACTCAGCTCATCTTCGTAATCATAAGCATCTTTTAGAAGCAGGGGAATCAGTTTCTGCAAGAACATTACAGTTATCACCAAGGCAAGCCAGGAGTTAAGATAGGTAAGTGTTACGGTTTAAGAGAAAGAAGATGGCAAGGGTAGCAGCATCTTGGTTTTGATGCATTGGGACTGCACTTTCTGTTACTGATGAAATGGCTTTGAAACTGAACCTGTTTATTATCCTTGGTAGGTCCACTCATGTTCTCTCTTACATACTTTTTTTTTAGGATGACTTTTCAGTGTATAATAGTCATATCATCTAGACAGTCCCTTGGTTAGTTTGACTGTATCTTGTGGGAAAGCAGTGCTGGGTGTGTGAAGAGACACTTCATTAGTTTGCAGAAATTAAAATAAGCAAACAAAACCACAGTGAAATATCATGTGAAACTGAAATTTCTGAAATAACAGGAGATGTAGTAGTAGCACTTACAAAACACTGCACTGTTAGAATACTTTGTCACTCCTCAAACTTGAAATGTTTCAGGTTATGATATACTTGTAGTGTATGCAATTATTAAACTACTAATAATCATACTAATACAGTATTACTGCATATTTTAATTATATTTTCAGTAGAATTAGAACTATATTTATGTTTTAGGACTTACATCAGAAAGATACATAAATAGATCCCTTATTTCAAACTCAAGGGAATTACATATGCACTTGCATGTTGTCCTTTTGTTGGACACTAATTGAAATCCAGTTAGTGTTTTCATAAAGATTAAAGGTATGTTTTACATACAAAAATGTTGTGTGGTAAATATTCATGGCCCACTCTGTGTTAGTACGTATGTCATATGTGTTGTTGGCCTGTGTTTGTTGTGTTTAAGATGCAGCTAGAATTTTTGGCCAGCTCTCCACTATATGCAATGCAGTTCAACAGTTCCATGATTAGGGTCGTGTATCTGCAGTGGTGAGTGTTCTGCAGTTCATTATTTTGAAAATGGATTTGCATTCATAATTAAAAAGTTTGTTCTGAAGTGTCAACCCTGGTCCCACAGCCAGGATTTGCAATGTTCTTGGATGGAGGGGGGCATGGGAAGGTGTGCCTGGAGCTAACAACTGAATAGTTTCTTTTTGGCCCTAATGTTTTAGGGGTCTGCTACCATGTGTTTCTAGAAGGGGACTTCCAACCCCACGAACAACTGAACATCCAGTCATTAGGGGAAAACATCACACTCGCTCAAGGTCGAGTGAGCAGTGTAGTATCAGACCCTTATGCTCTGTACATCACCTAGTGCCCGGAGGGTCGGCACCACCTTCTCCACTTCTGACAAGGTTGCTATTACATGTACAGCACAGCTTTCATGTTCCGCCTCCCAGGTGTCAGTGTGATGTTGTACTTTCCTCAGCATACATGACGCATTCATTTGTTCTGACACTGAACTGATCCTCTCTTCATGATATTTACACTTCTCCCATATCCTTTATGCCACCTATCTTCACCATCCAGATGGTGCTTCTTGCTGTTGAACTTAAATAGTAAAAAACTGGCTGTGTTTCGTCCTTCCATTGTTGTGTTTTGTTCTGTATCCATACAAAATGCTCTTGTGAGACCTGTCTTGGAGTATTGTGTGCAGTTCTGGTGTCCTCAACATAAAAAGGACATGCAACTTTTGGAACAAGTCCAGAGGATGATCAGGGGATTGGAGCACCTCCTGTATGAAGATAGGAGGAGAAAGTTGGGTCTGTTCAGCCTGGAGAAGAGAAGGCTGCGTGGAGACCTCATAGCAGCCTTCCAGTATCTGAAG
>JANRGW010020309.1:4713-21242 GCA_024733675.1 Psilopsiagon aymara | reverse complement strand
CCAATGTTTTAGTTACTGCTTAGTACATTTTGGTCTGGCCAAGGGCTTTCTGAGTCTCATGCTCTGCCAGGGAGGAGAGGGAGCCAGGAGGGAGCAGAGACAGGGCATCTGATCCGAACTGACCAGATAGGTATTCCATAACATAGCACGTCATGCCCAGAAGGTAAAAACTGGGGGCAGGAACCCAGAAGAGAGGAGTTCACAGCTCGGTTGCTGGGTGGTGAGCATTTGTATCCTCTTCCCTTGTATTTTCTCTGGTCATTATTGTTACTGGTGGTAGTAATAGTGATTTGTGTTATACCTTAGTTACTGGACTGTTCTTATCTCAACCCGTGGGAGTTACATTCTTTTGATTCTTTTCCCCGTTTCCCCTCCTCTCCCCCTTTTTGGAGTGCTTGTTTTTATGGTTTGTTTTACGGCTTAAACTGCAACAGATCTTTTAGGAGGGGGAAGTGAGTGAACAAACTGCGTGGCTGATTTACAGCTTAAACCATGACACTCATCCAGTCAGTTCTTTATCCACCGAGTGGTCCACCTATAAAATTGATGTCTCTCCAATTTAGAGACAATGATGTCATGTGAGACAGTGTCAAACGCTTTGCACAAGTCCAGGTAGCTGACATCAACTGCTCTACCCCCGTCCATCAGTCCCGTACCCCATCATTGAAGGCCACAGTTTGGTCAGGCAGGAATTCCCCTTAGTGAAGCCATGCTGGCTGTCACCAACCACCTTGCTGTTCTTCATGTGCCTCAGCATGCCTTCCAGGAGAATCTGCTCCAAGATTTTATCAGGCACAGAGGTGAGGCTGACTAGTCTCTAATTCCCTGGGGCAACCATTTCCCCCTTCTTGAAAATGGGGGTTATATTTCCCTTTTGCCAGTCTTCGGGAACTTCACCTGACTACCATGGTTTTTCAAATACGATGGACAGTGGCTTAGCAACTTCATTTGGCAACTCCTTCAGGACCCACGGATGGATTTCGTCTGGTCCCATGGACTTCTATACATCCAGGTTCCTAAGACCTCTCCTACAGTGGGCCTAAGGTCTTCATTCTCACTGTCCCTGTGTCTGCTTTCCAAGACTTGGATGATGTGGTCAGAGCATTTGCCGGTAAAGGCTGAGGCAAAGAAGTTATTAAGAACCTCAGCCTTCTCCAAATCCAGGGTAGACAGTTCTACAGATAGCTTCTGGAGAGGGCCCACGTTGTCCCTAGTCTGTCTTTTATTTGCAATATATCTGTAGAATCCCTTCCTGTTGTCCTTAACATCCCTAGCCAAGTTTAATTCTAAGTGGGCCTTAGCCATTCTAACCTGGTCCCTAGCTTCCCAGACAACATCCCTGTATTCTTCCCAGCCTGCCTGTCCTTGCTTCCACCTTTTATAAGCCCCTTTTTTTCTTTGAATTTTCCTCAGCAGCTCCTTATCCATCCAAGGGGGTCTCCTGGCCCTACTGCCACACTTCCTTCTAGTACAGTGCTGTGGCTAGTATACAGTTTTCATTTATTATTTTCAGTATTTGCTTTCTAATAGCATTTCACTCTGTTAACTCTGAGTTTAACCTACCATTAGGCAGCAGTTTGGCAGTAACTTTATGGGACTGATATATAAGAATGCAGAAGCTTCAGCAAGGGTGAAGGTACAAGGTGCCTAAAATAATGATATTAATGATCTCACTAATGCATTTATTAGCTCATGTGTAGAACAGAAATGAGAATTGATTTCTCTGTTATCACTTTATCTGTCACTATCACTTCTGCAGAATGTCATATTTGTTAGAGGAAACTGATGCTGTAAAACAGGAATGATGTACACCTCTCACTTTCATTCTACTATTTTTTATTGCAAGCCATAAGATTTGATTAAAAATGTAGGACTCAAGAACTTGACAATCCCAGAAGGGAAACTGCAAAAAAGCAAGAGAAAAGTTTCAAGATCATGTGTATTACGTAGGAGACTAATCACCTCCTAAACAATGAAGGAACTTCTGGAAAAAAATCATTCTATCCTCATTTTTTTATGCCAACACAGCCAGGATTGCTTTATGCAAACTTCTGCTCCACCTCTTCTCTTTTCTGGCATCTGGGAGTTAAATTCATTGGTCAAAGATTCTTCAATGACATATAATACTGTCTCTGATATCTGACGCCTTTCCTCTGATTTTCAGCTGATAACTATTAATGAAATTGCTGCTTACATCCTCTTTCTCTGGGAAATAAACTAGCAAGAACTAAAACACACTCTTAAAATTATTCTTAAATAATGTCATGGCTTCCGCAGTAGCAGTCATTTTTCTCCTTCTTAGCAGCCAGTGCAGTGCTGTGTTTTTGACTTTCGGCCTGGGAACAGCGCTGGTAACACCAATGTTTTCAGTTACCACTTAGAAAGTTTTGGTTTGACCAAGGACTTTCTGAGTCTCATTCTCTGTTAGGGAGGAGAGGAAGCTGAGAGGAAGCAGGGACAGGACACCTGACCCAAACTGATCGAAGAGGTATTCCATACCACGGCAAGTCATGCTCAGGATGCAAAAAAAAATGAAGAGCAGAGACCTGGAAGGTTGGGGATTAGCTGCTGGGTCAGGCTTGGTATCAGGTGGTGAGCAGTTTTATTCTCTTTCTTTGTATTTCCCTTGTCGTTATTATTATTGGTGGTAGCAGTAATGGTTTGTGTTACACCTTAGTTACTAAACTGTTCTTCTCTCAACCTGTGGGAGCTTCATTCTTTCCATTCTCCTTCCCATCCCTCCAGGAGCTGTGGGGAGTAAAGAGGGAGCAAACTGGATGGCTTCCTGGTTAAACCATGACAATTAATTAGTCAAAAATTATCTGTTGTCCTTTTAAAATATTTCTTAGCCTCAGAGGGTTAACAGTGTCATATTGAACTGAGACATAGAGTTGTATCAATATTAATAATCTAAATTGAAGTGCCACTGGCTCTAACATAGTTTTGACACCAAGCAACCTGACTAATAAACTAAAAGCTAATTTTAAAAATAATTTACCTCCTGGAGACCATAAATGAATTTTACTAACAAAAAATTAACATGGATTTTGCTGATAAGTGAAGCAAATAAGACTGTGGAAGCATGGACATATGCCTGGCTCTGTTCAAAGCCAGGTTGGACAGAGCCTTGGGTGGTACAGTTTAGTGGGAGGTGTCCCTGCCCATGTCAGGGGGGTTGGAACTAGATGATCTTAAGGTCCTTTCCAACCCTAACTATTCTATGATTCTGTGGTTACAAGGGCAAAATGATACATCCAGTAAGCCGGTTTACCAATTAGAAGTAATTTTGAGCCTTGTTCATAAGTGTTTATACATAACAGTTTTCCACAGCCACCTAAGCAAAACAAAACATGAAGTTTGCCTATTTAGCAAGTTGGTCACTAACAGTTGTATTCACTAGAATTGTTCTCTAATGACCAGTGATATTGTGTAAATACATAAAAGAAAACTGCTCTGTGGCTTTTTTTTTGTTGCTGGATAAGTGTTTAATCATTTAGTGGACACTGTAGAAAAACCCAGTATAGATGTTCAACCTCACTTTTCCTGTGAAGAGTAGTAATTAAGACATAGGTAGAAAAGGCACTGGCACAGAGCTTGTTTTAAAATTATGGCTTCACTTACTTTGCTCATATTTTAGTTGGGGTTTATAAGACAAATGGATTTTCAGAGAACTGAACCAGACAACCAACCAGAGATCCTTTAAAGGACAAAAGGACAAGATCGATTGACTTCAAAGTATTAGCACATTATAGAGGTGTCTTCTCCATAAGAAGGTGTCATGGTATGAGCCTAACCGTAACTCAGAGCCATGCAGCCACTCTCTCACTCCCTTGCTAACTCCCCCTGGCTGCTGAAGGGATGGGGAGGAGAATCTAAAAAATGTAACTCCCACAGGTTGAGGTAAGAACAGTCCATTAACTAAGGTGTAACACAAACCACTGTTGCTACAACCAATAATGATGACAAGGGAAATAACAAGGGAAGAGAATAAAACTGCTCACTACCTGCCAACAGATACCCAGCCAGACCCAGCAGTGATCTAAAGCTTCTGGGTAACTGCCCCCACTTTATATAGTAGGCATGGCATGCTGTGTTATGGAATACCTCTTTGGTTAGTTTGGGTCAGGTGTTCTGTCTCTGCTTCCTCCTCCCTGGCAGAGCATGAGACTCAGAAAGTCCTTGGTCAGAGTAAGCATTACTGAGCAGCAACTAAAACCACCAGTGTTATTAGCGCTGTTCCCAGGCTGAAAGTCGAAAACACAGCACTGCACCAGCTGCTAAGAATGAGAAAAAATGACTGCTACTGCTGAACCCAGGACAGCATCCACCCCTTATTCCATACCATTCACGTCATGCTCAGATCCCATATTTGCAATTGACCATCACTCTTACCTCATATATATATACACACTTAAATACATTCACAGAGAGAGAGAGAGATCATTCCTTAGTGCATGGACCAATCCCTATAAAGCTTCTGAGTCCATCCAGTCTATGATGTTGGGCTCTTGTGACAGTTTTTCAGAGCAAGAGCGGCTGTGTGTAGTGTTGGACCGTTGCCTGCTGATGCTGATCGTTCCTTTATTGCAGAACTCATCTGGTTTCATCAAAGTTCATTCTTTGTTGGGATAACGGTTGGAGAGAAGTCAGGTCCAGTTGCTGGTGACTTGAAGACATCTAGTTGGTGGGCTATGAGAGTGCTACATAGAAGGCAACAGCATACAGTTGAGTTCATTGGCTGTTTTCCCCTAAAATCAAATCTCCTTGAGGTACACAACAGAATTCCCCATATTCCTGCATTACCAACCAAGTATATCCAGGTCCCTGAGCAAAAGCAATTGCATGAGTGCGTTTGCCTTTACCTGAAGCAGGAATAACCCAGACTGTCTTCGTCAGCAAAATCTTTATGTGCACCACTGGAACTTTATCCCCTTCTACAGCATGTAAAAGTTGTGACTGGGCTGGACCAGCCCTGTTGGCAGATCTTCTGGTGTTGAGCAGCCAGGTGGCCTTTGGTAAGTGTGTTTCCCAGGGTTTGAAAGTGCTACCACCCATTGCTCTCCGTGTAGTTTTTAACAACCCATTGTACTGTTTGATTTTCCCAGAGGCTGGTGCATGGTAGGGGATGTGATAAAGTGGACATGTCAGAAGGGAGAGCCCTCTTGGAGAAAGACCTGAATAAGCTGGAAGAGTGCGATATCAAGAACTGTATAACATTTAACAGAGACAAGTGCAAATCCCTGTTCCTGGGATGTCATAACCAAGAGGACAGTACAGGCTAGGACTGTGAGACTAGGCAGCAGTCCTGCTGAAAGGGACTGCTTGAGGGTCCTGGTGGACAATGAGCTGACCATATATCATCAATGTGCTACTCTAGCAATTAAGGCAATTCAGAGCCTGCGCTGCACCTCCAGGATGATAGTAGAAACAGAGACACAATCATCTTACTCTTCTCAGTGCTTGTCAAGACACATCTGGAGTGATGTGCTCAGTTCAGGTCCCCACAGTTCATGAAAGTTTAGGACAACCTGGAGACGGTCCAAAGGAGGGCCACAAAGATGATCAAAGAGTAGGAGAACTTGACTTTTGAGAAAAGACTTGTCGTGGTTTCAGCCGTAAATCAGCCATGCAGTTTGTTCACTCACTTCCCCCTTTTTCTTCCCTCTGCTCCTGGAGGGATGGGAAGGAGAATCGAAAGAATGCAACTCCCACAGATTGAGATAAGAACAGTTTAGTAACTAAGGTATAACACAAACCTCTACTGCTGCCACCAATAATAATAATAGCAAGAGAAATACAAGGGAAGGGAATACAACAGCTCACCATGTATACCCAGCCCAATCAAGCCACCAACCCCCCACCTCCTTCCAGGACTCTGCTCTCCGTTTTCTGCATCCTGGGCATGACGTGCTATGGTATGGAATACCTCTTTGGTCAGTTTGGATCAGATGCCCTGTCTCTGCTTTCTCCCAGCTTACCCTCCTCCCTGGCAGAGCATGAGGCTCACAGAAAGTCCTTGGCCAGACCAAAACATTCTAAGCAGTAACCAAAACATTGGTTTTATCAACACTGTTCCCAAGCCAAAAGTCAAAAACCACAGCTCCAGACCAGCTACCAAGAAGGAGAAAAACGACTGCTACTGCCGAACCCAGGACAAGACTGAAGGAGTTAATAGGTGGCCTTATCATGGTATTTCAGAACTTAAAAAGTAGCTACGAAAGGGATGGAGACTCTCCTTTCACAAGGATCCACATGGAGCAACAGGGGCAAGGGGTACAAGGACAAGGGGCAGTGGGTACAAGTTACACTGGGAGAGGTTTCAACTCAATATACAAAAGAATTTTTTTAAAGCGAGCACAATCATTCATTAGAACCTCTCCAGGGACACGGCAGATTCTCTGCCAATTGATGGTTTCCAGGTGCAGTTGGACAGGGTGCTAGATAGCCTTATACTGTCTTCCTTTCCTGCAAAATGTTGCACTGATGATCTTCCAAGGTCCTGTCCACCCTGAATGATTCTATGATATGATTTTATGAATTTTTCATGACCAGATTTGAAAATTTTTGTCATATGATTTCCTGTCAGATAAAATATGCAAATTTCAGAAAGTAAAGTTTGAGCTTTAGTGGCAAGTAACCTTGTCAAAGATTTCTTCTCCACACAGTTTTACAGATCATTTGCACTAAGATACAGTGAAAAAGACACTTCCACATCATGAGATGCCTGCTTCAGTTGGGAAGCCATAACTGATGGCCCAGAGGCAACAAAGAATAGGTTTAACCGAGTATATGGCTACGATTCAGCAGCTTCAGAACAAAAGCGAACAGGCTAGTCTAAAGGAAGGCTTTCTACTGAAGAAAACTGGTCACATCTTTACAAGGCCAAGGGCAAACTTTTTATATTTGCTCCCATCTTTCCATTGAAACATGCAATGGTCCCTTTCTGCCGCATCTCCAGATCAGATTTCTAGTCTATCTCTGTTATGTCCATTTCACAGGAGTCAAGTGGTTAGCTTTGGATCTGAAATCATAATCCAGACCTTTTCTGTCAGAAGGTCTAATTTTTGGTCTTTGCATATTTTCAAGCCCAAGCTAAACTGACCTGGCTCTGAAACTACAGGTTTAGACACATGGAGGGTGCTTGTGGTCACTGAGCAACACAGCTGGAAGAGAGTGAGTGTTGCCTAAAGGTGACTGCTTGTCTTTCAGCTACTTAGGATTAGAATCCCTGGACACAAATCATTGGCTAATTTAGGTCATATGAGAAAATAAAGTTGATACAGGCGATCGCCAGATGAAGAACTGAAAGCACTGTAATTAGAAAAGATATGTAAACCTCTGATCCCATTACTAAGATCAACATTTTCTTTGCAATTAAACATTTTGCTTCTGTGGCTATCCTTCCATGCTAAATTGGAAAGTTCTGATGGCAGTGCAGTTTTGCTTATTATACCCAGATTATATACTAGGATAAATAGCTTGTTGCCGTGTTTTGCCATTTGCCATGAGAAATGCGACTTTCAGAATCCTTGATTCCTCTGACAGAAATGAAAAAAATAAAAAGGGCTTTGAATGTTTTCCTTCATTTGTTCCTTCCTTCCTTCCTTTCCTTCCTTCCTTTCCTTCCTTCCTTCTTTTCCTTCCTTCCTTCCTTCCTTGTCTTCTTTTTTCCTGTGTTTTACTTTCTTTGTATCTTTTTTAATCAGTTATGCAATAAACTCCAGACAAAAAGTAATTAAGGCCTTAGGGACCATTCACAATGAAACTTCAGTGAAACAATCAGCTTAAAGTGAAAAGAGATTTCATCAATAACTTGCTTTGATTTGCAGGTTCATAACCTGTATGACCTGTTATAAATAAAACTAGACACCAACTGATCTATAAATACATTTGTATACAAAAGTAAACTTCATATAAATGTATAGAAAATCTATCCACATTGAAAAAGCATGCCTGAGTCTAATCTGGTTTGTTAAGGAAGAAATGAAATGGAGATAAATGAAGAAGAGAAATTACCATAGTGCAAATAGCACTTAGGAGGAACTAAAGTAACAGTCTGAAAATATTAAGATGAAAAATATTTCATTGAACCATATCAGCAGAGCTCTGCTTATCTAATAATATGTACTCAAGCAATAAGAATAGTCCAATGACCTAAGTGTCCACCTGAAATCAGAATATGTATGACTTAACAGAAAATGTGTACTATTTTCAGCAATTACAGTTGAATATTCCACAATTTTTTGTCAGAATAGCTCTTGTGAAAACAAAAAGAAAACAAAAAGAAAATAGTTTAAATTAATTCTTCATGACCAAATATCATATTCCAAACCATTTTCCATGTTCGTCAATACATAACGTTTTTCTTATTTTTTTTTGAAGGGGGGTGGGAATGTGTTTGTGTGGGTTACTTTTTGTTTAGTTTTTGGGAGTTTTTTTTGGTTTTTGTTTGTTTTTTCTGCTTTCACAAAACAAGCCAAAAAAGGTTACCAGAGTGAAAAATGACCCTCAAGTCTCAATGCCCAACCCATCTATGAGCTGTTATGGCCAACCCATCTATGAGCTAAATCTCACTCAGAGGCCAAATCAGTGAACATTTAATGAAAGACCTCTAAGTATTCTGAGCACGTGACGCACATGAAAAGTACAGCAAAGCAGTCACCAAGGAAGCATCACCCAAGCTGAAGGACACCAGCAGGCAAATGTAGTCTAAAAGCATCATTAATATCCCATGTATCAACCAGCATTCAGTCAAATTTGATACAACAGTAGGAGAATACCACTGACATATCTTATTAACAGCCAGCGTACCTCACGCTTTTGTAAAAGGTGGTGAATAAAAGATATCAGTCTGTCTATAGATAAAATACAGGATATGCTAGGATAAACATAGCTTTCTTATCTCATGACTGTGGCAAGAGACTTTTCATTGAGATATATCTTCATGGGGTGATTTTATTATTTTAAAAATACGAGCAACTTTCACAGTGTATCCTGTAGCACTAACGTTTATATGCTTATAGAAAGCCCTTTGTACTAGAAGGAAGGCTTTTGTTTGTAAATTTCTTAAGCAGTTTTATTTTCACTATTGCTAGAACTAAGGATAATACACACCTATCTAGACAAGACATTTGAGTGATATGTCGTATTTGTCCTGGATAATGCTGATGTGAAAACGGGCAAAAGCCTATCAACATCATTCCATTTCCATTTTGATCTGTTCATTTCATAATGTTTCATAATGTTTTTAATTTAAGCCACCCCAAAAATAATTCTTTTTGGGACAGTGCGCAGATTTGGCACTGCACCATCCCTTTACAAAAAGCTCTGATCTAAGAAGTCAGTCCAAGCAGAGGTTATGCATACATGCACTTTAATTTTTTTTGTTATACAAACAAAATGAAAATTCCCTTTCCTACTTTTGTTTGCAGAGTGGATATGGAAAGATTAGAATATTCAAAACCATACTAATCCGCTTATGCTTATATTTATTGCTAGCGGCTGTTCATGATCATTTTCGGAGAACTCTCTAATGTTACATTCATAGCTTTATAAACTAAACACTGAATCTAAAAACGTACTCATTGGCCACTTCATTTGACTTTAATTGTCTTATTCTTACTGTGACACTGACATCAACTTGATTTTCTTAAGTGACCTTCAACACCTTCAGGATAACAATATCCATCTCCTTCCAAGCCCTCCTTGTCCATGCTTTTTCTTGCAGCAAAGCTGATTCCAGAATAGGAAGAGCCAAAGCCTTCTTCAGTGTAGGTTTCATTCACCTGTGCTGGGTAAGTTTGTCCTATCCCATGGGAGGTGAGAGGAAGTACACATTCTCCAGTACTATCAAAATGTAACTCCTCCTAAAAATTAAGTTCTTCAAACTAGAGTAATAATATTTTAAGTTACCAACATGATCATCACATTTGCCTTGTTTCCTTTCAAAGTCAAAAGTTGACGATCTGTGGGCTAAGTGTACTATTTGTTGGCAAATGTGAAGATATTTTCAATTTATCTTCTTAGTGCTTTACCTCTGCAGCCACAGTGGTCATTTTTGTCACTTGTAAACTGAAGGCTAAGAATGACAAAGAAGATTTAAAGCAAACCACAAATTTTCTTTAGACCTATGGGCACTTTGTTTCTGTTTGCCGGCTGGTCAAGAAGTGTCTGTGCTACAGGAGGACAAGACAAGGTAGTGGATTTAGAATATTGTGTTACAATGTGCTTGATAACTTCATAGGGAAAAAGTGTAGGGTTTTCGTAAACTATCTCAAGCAGCCATGGCATAAAACCAAAAAAAGAAAGACTCAGTTTATTAGTGCTATTGACTTACATTGCTCATGACTTTTTAAAGTCAGTTAAAATCCTACTGGCTTCTTAGGCGGCTGTATTGCCATCCTCCCATAATTTTGAATTTGAGGATGTCACAGAATCCTTTGAAGCACAACCACTGTCAGAGGCTGAGAAATTATAATTCAGGCCACAATTCTGCTTAGCAAAGCACTTAGCTTCTCCCTTATTAACATTCTGGATAAGGAAACTCCTTTGCTTAAACCAGACCAGCCAGCAGCGCACTAAACTCTTCAAAGGCAGTTTCTCTTAACCTTTTATGCTTCAACGCTATTCTTTTATCATTTGTTTCAACTAAACTTAAAAGTTCCCGCTAAATAAACTGTCAGTCCCAGAATGTTTGCTGGCCAGTCCAGGGCAGTTTTGATATAATCCAGAATCCGTTTTGTCCTTCACAATTACTGACTGTTTCAATGATGCTGCAATTTTTTTCAGAACATGCATAGAAATAGAAACACACATGCACATGCACACAAACACTTATAAATCACAGATTTACATCACTACAGTGCTGCATCTCACCTTGTGAGAGGATCCAGTCCCAGCTCCTACTCAGAGCAGAGGCAGCTACAGCAGGTTGCTCTGGGATGGGCAGATCCAGGCAAGTCTGAATACGTCCAAAGATGAAGCTTCCACAGCTTCTCTGGGAAACCTGTGCCAGAGTTTGAGTCTATCCTCACAGGAAAGAAATCTTCTTATGTTTATTTGAAATTCTCTTTTTTCAATTTATGCTCATTACCTCTTGTCATGTTGCTAGACACCACTGAGAAGGGTCTGATTCTCCTGTACCAGTATTTATACACATGGATAAAACCTTCCTGAGCCCATCCTTCTCCAGACTAACGTTCCCAGTGTTCTCAGCTTCTCCTCACACGACAGATGCTCCGTTCTCTTCATCATCTTTGTGATTCTCTGCTGGACTCATTCCAGGATGCCCATGTCTTTCTTGTAGTGGGGAGTCGAGATTTGAACACAGCACCTAGATGTGGCCTGTCAGGCAAAGCAGAGAATAGGAATCCAGTCCTTCATCTGCAGGCAATGATTTTCTTAAGGCAGCCCAGGAGGCTGTTGGCCTTCTCTCCTGTAAGGGCACAGAACTTGCTCACAATGAACTTGGTGTCCATCCGGATTATTTGCTACATCACCCAGGAACTGGACTGAGGTATACTCTCCTGTAGTTCCCTGGATCCTTCTTGACTTTCTTGAAGACAGGAATGACATTTGCATTCTTCAAGTCCTCAGTATACAGTGAAGGACGTTAACAAAAAATCCTAGATATGGAAAGTCTGTGGTGGTACATGTAAGCAATACGGTGCTATCTGGACGTAACTCAGGCTTGTCAAGGATGCTCTGGGTGACAAGGAAGTAGGTCATAAAGCAGTTCTTCTCATTCTTCTCTCCAGAAAATTCAAGATGTCAGCTGGGAAGATTTACCTATTTTTGCAAATGTTAGTTACATGTTGGACCTGAAATAGCCATCTCTTCTCACTTCTTTATGATATTAAGTGCATATGATTCTAAAAGTACATATAATACATCATCCATTATGTAGGCTATTGCAATTCCAAGCCAAAAAATACCACTTTCAAACTGTGATTGACATCACAATGTTTCACAGCTGACTACAGATTTTTCAGTTCCAGCATACTGCTGTCAGTGCAAGGGTAGTATTTTCTTTTCTCACACTTTTCATGAAAGCTAAGTCCTACTGTTTCGTTATGTCTACCATGCCTATAGAACTAAAGGCAGCAGATCTGGGTTCTTTTTGATCACAAATATGACCTATGGGAGCTGCTACACTGCAAGGAACAGATAGTTTGTTGCTTGGTTTGGGGTTTTTTAAGTCACAGTATTTCTGGAGTTAACAACTGGAACTGAGGTTTAAAGGCTTTAGATTTTATATTAAGGAAACTAGTAGTTCTACATAAAGTGTAATTAATGGAATTTCACTTCCTAGACTGTGGACAGATTCCCTGATGTCTAGTTGTATGCCACAGCCACTTGAATCAACTACAAAAGCAGAGAGCATTAGAAGCAGACAACTTCTGCTGCAGGTCTGATTTTTGAGTATGCATGAAAAAGGAGTGTGAACTTGACTTTTGTGGTGTTTGGTTGTATTCATTACATGATTATCCTCAAAGAAACATCTGTGAGCTCACAATTAACACTTGTACCCTGTGCCTTTGGACATTGTTTCACAGTGTTTTCTTCTTCTAGTCAAAATCAGTGATCCACCCTCTTCAACTATGTCTTTCAGCTGCTGCTTATTTTCAGTTTTCAATATCAGCTACATATTTTAAAGTCTATGAATACTGAATACAAGCAAGGAATAATGTTGTATGAGAAAGAAGCGGGTAGAGTCAAAGTCTTAGATTTCCTCCATTGTATCTCCTTTTACAGATATCTATCTCATCTCTGCTACTTCTGGTGCTAGAATTCCTATTTCAATAATAGGTATGCCTATTCTGAAATTTCTACCAAGCTCTGGTTGTTTCAGTATCCTATATTGCCGATACTACAACTTCAAAATCCTCTAAAGACCCAAAAAAGATCTTTCGTAGTGAAAAAAAAAAGCAAACCAAACCCACAAAGCTACAGACAGAAATGCCAGGTATTTCTAGCTGCTGTATAGTGGGAATTTAAATAGATATAGAGTCAAAACCACCCAGACAAGAAATGAAAATCCAAAGCCAGGATTGCTTACTTTCTGGCATATGTTACTAATAAAGGCTTTAGCCAGATTCCATGCTACCATGCCTCCCAACCTGCCGGACACACAAAAGTTTCAAAAATTGGAAAAGGAGGATATTTTTAAGAGTTGCTTTAATGTCCTTATGTTTGGTTCATATGACCAAAAGTAAGTTCAGTATGAGCTCAGGTACACTGAATATTTTAAAAAGCAGTTCATTATGGCAAGGAAACCTGCAGATTTTTGTTAGTTTTACAATGCCTACTGATTTGAATCTCACATATATAAAGAAAAAAATATATCTAAGGAAAAATGTTCCTGGTGTCCTCTATAGCACTTTTTCTTCTTATGGTGCCATTCATATTCATCACTGCATGAACTCTAGGACGAGACCTGTCTAACTTTTTACGTTAAAGGATAAAGCTTCAATTATAATGTTGAATTGAAGAGAAAGATTGATTTACTGGTGTTAAAGTTGCTGTGACTGCGTGACCTAGAAACAACCATGGTTACAAAAATAAAGTTCTTGTTCTCTGAAAACTGAAGGATAAATTAAAGCAACATTTGACTGTTAAAGCTTAAAAAGGCTTTAAACTAAACCACATACCATAGATAAAACATAGTATTTGAAAGACCAATGGAAGTGGGTGGGCTGAACTAACGCCAGTTGAAAATAAAAGAGTTTCCATTACATCAAAAGAATTACTATCAACCTTAAAACATGAATTTCCCTGCCATAGCATTATTAATAACTGGAAGCTTTATTCCCTACTAATACTCAGAAAACTGCAATTTTCCTTACCAAGAAAAGTAGGACTTTATTATAAATGAGACCTTTCCAAAGACAAAAGCAAATTGAGGGTTGGGAGTTTTCTATGAAAAGGTGGTTACTGCAGAGCTGTTAAACCGTTTGCTAAAGTATGTGTGTTCAGCAGTGGCTCCCTGTTCCCTGTGGATGACCAATTGCTGCTGATGTACCTGTAGAAATGTTTGTTCTTGTCCTTTATTTCCCTCACCATATTTTACTCCAGGTGGGCTTTG
Source organism: Psilopsiagon aymara (assembly GCA_024733675.1). Taxonomy (NCBI): domain Eukaryota; kingdom Metazoa; phylum Chordata; class Aves; order Psittaciformes; family Psittacidae; genus Psilopsiagon; species Psilopsiagon aymara. Next base: position 7,159 of record JANRGW010020309.1, on the reverse strand, counting down.
TCTTTTCTAAGCCCACACCTGCATACTTTGATTCTCTCTTTGTATTCCTCCTAGGTCATCTCCCTTCCTTTATATCTTTTCTTAGAATCTCATTGTCTATCCACTCACCTTTCTGTCACCTTTGCTTGACTTCTCACGTATAGGGACAAGACTTCCCTTGGCTTGAGTAGGTGAACCTTGGAAGCATCAATGAGCTCTCCTGGACCCCTATCCATAATAATTTCTCATGGGGTTCTTCCATGCAGGTCCTTGAAGAAGTTAATGAGTTCTCTCCTAATGTCCAGAGCTGTGGCCTTCCTTTCTTGCCTTGCTTTCTCCTGTCAGGATCCTGAACTCCACAATTTTGCTGTCACTGCAATCAAAGCTGCTTTTGACCTTCACAACTCCAGTGAGTTATTCTTTCTTTGTGAGTATGAAGTCTGGTGGAGCACCTCTGCTCATTAGCTCTTCTAACTTTCAAGTTAGAAAGCTGTCATTCATCCTCTCCAGGAACCACGTAAAGTGCTTTTTTTCCTGCTTTGCTGGAAATCTCTCCTCTCCAAGTGGTATCAGGGTAGTAGAAGTCATGAGAAACATGTTCTGTGAATGTGGAGTCACTTCCAGACTCACCTACTTGCTCTTCCTGTCCAGGTGGCTTCCAGCAGACGTCCACTATGTCGCCTACACTGATCTGCTCAGTAATTGTTATCTTTAAGATCTCAGCTGACTCATTATACTTTTCCAGGCAGAATTCTGTGTAACCTAACGGCTCTTTCACGTAAAGGGTGAAATCTTTTATGTGAAACTCTTCCTTGTCTTCCTGCACTAAAAAGCCTGTATCTCTCTACTGCAGCACTCCAGTCATGCAAAACGTTCTACCATACCTCTGTGATCCCAACAGGATCATAGCCCTGCAAATAAACACAGATGCTAATTTCTCATTTTCGTCCTCCATGCTGCATACACTGCTGCACAGACATTTCCGAGAGGCACCTCAGCAAGCTGATTTCCCAGAAAAGGTCTGGGGCTTATTTTCTCATCATTGTGCTTTATAGGTGCTTCCTTGTTTACATGCGAATGCTTGAGGTGACTCTGCTTAAGACTTGCTTTATTGATTATGTATTCTCTTTTGTTCATCTCACCCCAGGCCCTTTGCTTTTCAGCCCTGTTTGTTACTCCCTTACAGGTGTTAATTTTCTCCATTCCATGTCGATCCTAATTTAAAGCCTTTCTTACTAGTTCAATCTCACTGGCAAATATACCTTCACTTTGCTTAGTGAGACAGATCCTATCTCTCCCAGTGGATGTTGACCCTTGAACAGGCTCCAATTGTCATAGAAACCAAAATTGTGCTGCTGACACCAGCTATACATCTAATTCTTACAACACAGTACCAGTGCCCACCTCCCTACATCATTTTCTCTTACAAGCAGGATAAGAAAACAGTACATCAGACCCCACTCCCCTAACTGCCACTACCAGAGCTTTATTGTAATTTCTGATACACTCCAGGTTGCCTCTGTGGCATCATTTTTACCCAGATAGAAGAACTGCTTGTTAAAAGGCAAGGTCTCTTGTACTCCTTAACAATCCTCTCAGCAGCAAGAGCCCTGAAGTTCCTCAAAAGGTTCCCAGAAGTGTCTCAGCGTTCTCCAATGACTTTGTTATTTGATTTAGAAGATTGTGAAGCAGGATCAATGAAACGTTGCCCAGATTTCTGGGACTGATGGCTGCCTCTGTTAGCAATGTAGGAATGGAAGAAGCAAAATGAAAACACTCTCTGATTAAAAGACTTTTGACACTTCTGTGCGACATATCCTGTACCCTACTCCGACCTTCCCATGACTTTCCTTTTCACCTCAAAGCATCCATCTGCTCATTTACCCCAGAGGAGAGTGGGTACCCAGAGGGTGCTCCTCACCTCCTCTTCATGGGATCCCTACCTGCACAGCCACCCCATTCACTCTACTCACCTTGAAGGTCAATTAGAACAACTTTCATAATATCTAACTATATTACTTGCGTAAACTAGAAATTCCTTTTCACAGCTAGCCTTAAAAAGAGCCCTTACTACACAGAAGGTGACTGGGGAGAGGGGACGCCTGCAGCGCCAGATCTGGGGGGAGGCTCGGCATCCCGGAGCTTCAACCCGGAGCAGCAGCAGGCACCGAGGGAGCCTCAAGTCCTCGACAGGGCTCGCCCAGGGCCCGGCAGCTCAGCGGACGCGAGGAGCTGACTCACAGGGGGTGGAGCCAGGAGAGGGGCACCAGACCTGACTGGGTGAAAACTGCCCCGGGAGAGCGGCGAACAGGGCGGGATCGAGGCGGTTCCGCGGGCAGGAGCGGGATGGTCAGCACTCGCATTACGAGCAGGGTCCGCTCTGTGAGCTGTGCTCTGTCTGCCCCGGCGGTGGTCAGTGCAGGCACCAGACAGAGCCATGAGAGGGGAGGATGCGGTGCAGAGCTCG
>JANRGW010020308.1:0-19537 GCA_024733675.1 Psilopsiagon aymara | reverse complement strand
CCCCCTCCCCAGCAAAGAAGAGGCCGTGCCGGTGTTTTTCCACTCAGCAGGATGGGTGATGCTCAAAGCTCCCTCATTAGACAACAGACACGAGAGGTCAGGAAGAAAGCGCTTATAAATTACCGTTTCCTCCTGCTCGACGCTGCTAGTCGCGCCGCACCGCTCCGCAGGACGCGCCGCAGGGGCTCAGCGGTGCGCAGGATCCGCGGCCGGCGGACGCAGGTACCGGTGCCTCCCGGGTTGGGCTGGGGCTGGGGCTGGGGCTGGTGCGGATCCGATCCGCAGCGAACAAAGAGCGGCCGCTCCGCGCCCTGCGGAGCTGAACCGAACCGAACCGACCCGACCCGACCCGGGCTGGGGTTGGAGGGTGGCATCGGCGGCGGCGCGTCCTCCCTTTGTCCGCGCCGGCTCGGGGTGCCCGGCCGCGCTTTCCCTTCTGCCTCCGTGTATTTATCCATTCTTCTCCCTTCACCCCCTCGTTACCCCGACGGGGTTTTCCACCCCACTGGTTATTTTCACACCCCTGTTTGCGTTAACTTTGTTGGCCCCTCCAGCACATCACCCGCTCCTCTCCTCGGCTCATTTTTCCCTTTTCCTCTCGCCTTCCCACCCCTCCGCGCTGTGTTTTTTCTGGCTGCCTTGCGCTAACCTCAAGGGAAGAGGCTGGTCCCGGCAATGCTACATCTGATGCTCACGGGCCTACCTGGTGGGTAACACCGCTTCTGGTTCCTTTTTATTCCCTTCGTTTTCCTTCGGTTTTGCTGATTTTTGAGCACGCTGAAGTCAAAGTTGTGATTGCGGCTTGGAAATAAAACCCGCAGGGGCTGCACGGAGCTGAGGAGCGAGCTCAGCAAGGGGTGGTGATTCTGGGGTCGTCTTGGGGTAATTTGGATCCAAATTTCACCCTCTGGCTTTTAGATAACGAGTGCCCATCTCTGCCCGATGTTGTAACAGGCGGCGGTTGTGGGAGGACTCGCAAGGCTTCCATATAAGAACATGGGAGAATTTATTTCACATAGGCGCAGAGTGCGTGTTATTTCAGAAACAGAAGGCAAGCTGGGCTCTCCCCAGAGTGGCCAAACTTTGTGTTTAGGGGCTGTAAAAGCTGGTTTGTGCTGTTGAACAAGAGCTGCGGTTAAAGGAAAGCCCCGGTGAACAAAAAGGAGGAGGAGAGGATCCAGATCAACACAGCCAAACACAACCCCGCACCGCGCCTGGTGCCGAGGTGTAAAGATGGAGTTTTTTGGTTAGTTCCCATTTTTGTAACCGTATTGGGAAAGGCATTAAGAAAATGTGCCCAGAGGAGCCGGTTACGTTCCTGGGGCTATTTTGGTAACTGCATTTTTTTTTCTCTATTACTGCTTGTATGTCAAAATGTTGCGAGGTTTGCACTAGCAAAACGAAAGGGAATATGTCACCGGGGATGTGATTCAGGGCTCGGTGACAGTTGCTACCAGTTCAGGTTTTGTGGCTTCATGTTGGAGGGTAACAGCCTGTTAAAACCTCCTGCTGTGGAATTCGGAGGGCACAGGCTTTACTGAGAGCCCCGCTGGGTTTTGACAGCCGGGTGTTTACCTGCTGGTCTGCACTGGGGTGAGCTGAGGAGGTGTTGCCTCTCTTCGAGTGTTACAGAGGGTCCCCTGAAGGTTGTTGGTGGGGTTTAAAGCAAAACGTGTGAGCAGTGGGGCAGCCAGCAGTGCGATGGTGGCCCTGGCCACGGGTAAGCCAAGCCTGAAGCATGAGCGTGGCCGGAGGATGTCTGTGCTGCCCTGGTTCAACTGACACTGCAAACTTTATTTTTGGCACTTTCAGAGATAGCATCTTTGTGTTTCCTCTTCAACTGACTCTGTTCTGCTTTGCATATTATGAATTTCTCTCTTCATTTGCCTTCATTTCACCTCTGTTCCATCCCACCTCTCTCATGGTTTGGTTGATTTGAGGAGGGCGACCAGCTCCTTGCCCTCCCCATGGGGTCCTGGTGCTGTCCCATGGGTGGGTTAGGACCCTGACCCCAGCCTGTGGACTAGCAGCAAAGCCAAGGCCACTTCTCCCTGTAATTTATTAACCTGCTGCTCCTCCCGTGCGGGGTTGGGGTTATTCTCTGCCACACTGTGTGGAAAGCAGAAGCTTGCAGATGGCACCGTGATATTTGCAGGTAGCGAGAAGGTGGTGGCAGGTTGGAGGGGGCCAGGTCAAAATCCGGGGAGGCAGGGGAGGAGAGCGAGTCACTGTTTGTTTGTTTAAGGATCTTGGACTAGAATCCAGTAGGAATCTGGAATGCTTCAGATGCTGTCAATTGTTGGTTTATTTCACTGAGCAAAGCTTGGCTCATTCCTCTCTGTTGGTAGGTTTTGGGCTGCCGGGAGGTTTCTGAAGTGTCGGAGGGGAAATGTTGGGGCTATGGCAGGAAGCTTCAGCCTCTGTGAAATGCTCTATCAAAAGAGGGGCAGCATCGCCCTGGGAGCATAGGAAGACCCTTTAGCTTGGCTCAGTCTCGCTGCGTGGTGCTCGGGAACCCTCCGGTGCCTGAGCACAGTGCTGGTTGTAAAGCCTCAGTGAGGATCTCGTCTTACAGCAGATCATTGGAAATACTTCAATGAGTCTTCCTTAAATCAATACTCTGCTTGACCAAAACTGAGCTATATCTTAGAGGCTTCTGGCCAAGTTCTGTGGGCTTAGTGTTTTCCGAGAGACTCTCAGCATAAGCCGTTCAGCAGGCTGACATTGTGTTTCCCAGGCAGTGATGCTCCCAGGATTTCCATCACTGCATCTCAGACTTAGCAGACCCCCCCCTATTATTTTCCTTTTGCCCCTTCCAGGTTTTCCAGTGCCCCATAGTTTTGCCCCAGGGGCAATGCTGCCAGTTCCACCAGTAACGGGAGTCCCTGCGCTAGTGCCCTACCCAGGGTTTTAGCCATGCTGGCAAACGACTCTGCAAAGATTATGCTGCTTTGTTTCTTTTAATTTTAACCATATTACAACGCATAAAAATGGATGGGAAAGCCATGGTAGTTAAAGCCTTTTGCAAGTAATGCTTATGTGATTGGTCATACTAATAAATTGTAGATCATTTAGGAAGTGCAGCTTTGAATAGATTACCCCGCAGGATTAGTGCCTTCGAATTCTCATCACTAACTCAATTTACGTGATCAGAATGGATCGGGGTTATGTTTTTTAAAGTAATTCTGAGTCCAGGCCTCTTTAAGTGCTGCATACACTGAAGTGAACTTTATTCTCATGCCACTCTGGGGGGGCTGCTTGTGGGATTGGATCCTTGGCCTTGGGAAGCAAAGCGTGAGGGTGAAAATGCAGTGATTTAATATCTGTTGAATTTCCTCCACACATGCATATTTACTTGAATCCTCAGCTGTTGTCATGCCATGGATTTAATTGATTTTTGCTAGCCGAGTACCATCCCAAGGTATGTAAACTCTAGGCAAACCCCCTTAAATTGCTTACAGAGTAGCTAATATTGATATAAGATAATGTGGTAGAAATGAAGTGGAACTGCCACACTTCATTGTCCTTTTGTTCCCCCAAACCTGCCATTGGACGTGCTGCCAGTCTGACTGTGAAGCTGTGATCGGTGTCGTGCAGCATCTTCTGTATTTGTACCAGTCTCTGTCTTTTTTTATCTTTGTATTCAAGGCCAGGCTGGATGGAGCTTGAGCAAGCTGCTCTAGTGGAGGGTGTGGGGGGCGTTGGAACTGGATGAGCTTTAAGATCCCTTCCAACCCAAACCATTCTGTTATTCTATGATACATCAGCAAAAAGCCACTTGGTGCTGACCCTGAAACCTGCCCCAAGAGCATTCACCAAATCTACCAGCTTGGTTAGTGGAAGGGGAGCATGAATCACATCCATGTCCTGCCAGGGAGTGTTGGGTGGGAGGCAGCAGCATGAGTGGCTGTTAAAACCCATGGGCTGTTAGGAAGATTCATGCACTTCAGCAGTTATTGGCTTTCCTGTTGTGGTTCTGTTGTCCAAAATGGTCACAGCCTCGAAGAACACCTTCACATCCCTGACCTGGCTTTGAATTCAATCAGTGCTTCAGCACTGGTGTGGAAATACGGTCACACTGTGCCAAAACACAGCTGGAGCACCCTGCTGTTGGGTGTTGGTGTTAGTAGGCTGTCTGCAGGTTGGACAGCAACCCCTATATCAACCCACAAGGTTATCAGTGAACTGGAATGTAGTTAAAAGTTCTTCCTTTTTTGCTTCAGATCATAGAATCATTGAATGGTTTGGGTTGGAAGGGACCTTAAAGCTCCCCCAGTTCTAACCCCCTGCCATGGGCAGGGATACCTTCCATTAGACCAGGTTGCCCAAAGCAAAGAATGAATCACAGGGCATTTGCATTTTAATTCACTGCTGGGGTATAATTTCCTTGCTCTTGAGATGGATATAGTCAAATTTCCTGGTATGTTTTACATGGGATGGAACAAATGAGGAATGGTCTCTTGTTTTGACGCTGGTGCTGCATTCTTCATGTTCTTCAAGTAGAAGTTCATCCTGATGAAATTTGGAAAGCACTGTGCATGGTAACATTGGAACCTGTCTAATTCACCTTGCTGGAACCATTTTTTTTTTCTTTAAAATACATTTTTCCTTTTTCTGTCTTTCTTTTTCCCAAACAGGAAGAGAAAACCCATTCAGGAGAGACTCTTCTTCATGTAAGTGTTATTTATGCTTGTTTATGAAATTATAAAAGGGTCATAAAGCTCATTAAAACGTTCAAATACTGAACGTTTGCCATCTGTTGATAGAAACTAAGTATAGAACGTGTAAAAATAGGCTGTAGTTACACAGTAATAACACTCAGCAACTGTTATCTTAGGTCGCTCTGTGCACTTCTTCTGTGCATATCACTGCAGGATTTAGAAACCATTTCAAAGCACTTTGCAGGCATTTAAGCAGTGTGCCCATAAAGTTGGTGTGTAAATCCTAGAGGGATAATGTTCAAGTGGTTTGCCCAAAGCAAGGGAGACCTGTAATTTAAAGCTGGTTTTAGCACCCCAGAGTCCTTGATTCCCAGACCCTGTGACAAGAGTCAGCTTCTCTGCCTTGGATCCTACAAAATCCAAGTCCTGCCTATAGAGCTATTTGCGTGCATGTGTAGTAGTGCGTGCATGCATGGGTAAGAGAGTGTGTGTATCTGCGTGTTTGGCCTCAAATAGCCTATAGGTATTTCAGGCCTCTTCTACAACCTCTGGTGATGCCCATTGCAAGAAGAGTAGATGCCACCAGCCATTGGTGAATACTGTTGCATATGTTTTGTGAAAGCCTTTGGCTCCAAACTGACTGCCCGGGCTGGAGGTGCTGGTGCATTATTCTTCATGGGACCGAGAAAGCTGCATGTCAGAAAGGTACAACAGCTTATTTTTCCACACCACCTAGTGACCTGGTTGGCTTGAGGTTCTCCCATCTGAAAACTCCTGAGGAGTTCAGGAAGCTCCGCTCTGGTATTTCTTCCTAGTAACTAAATCTGATTGAATGTTCTAAGGGGCTGCATAGATGAAGACTCTCATTGCCTTAATGCAAAATTAGCTTAGCAAGGAAAATGCCTGCATTGTTCCCAATGCAGGGCCTGCTTTGCATAGCTTCCAAGCATGTTCTACATCCAGTGGCATGGCCAGCCCACGAGCACTTACCTCAGGCTCATTGCCCATAAGTCAACATTTGATTTGATTCTGTTATAAATAACATCTCCCTCGGAATCGCAGCGCTCCATTCCGCTTGCGTAGCAACTGCTGGTTAATCTGTAGCAAAAACGCCGTCTGGTAACAAATGGGTTTTTGCTATTGTTGAGCTGGAATGTTAGTTCAGCTTCTAGATGAAAGTGGCTTGCGCAAGGCGCCCCGGTAGACCATGATCTCTGTGGCTTGTACGGTAGTTCTGTAGGCAGCCGTGTTCTGCTCTTCCTCTCCCCTGTGCTTCCCTTCATCTTCCACCTGAGCGAGGGGTGGGCTTAGGGGAAGGCAGGGAACTTTGCATCCTGCAAAGCATCAGTGTGGGGTTTATATTAAGCCTGTTGCTAGTCAAGGATGTGTTGAAAACACTCTTTATTCCGGTTGTGTTGCTAGCAGAAACATTGTAAGACACTGTATTTAAAATAGCTTTAAACCACGAAGTGTTCTTTGGCTGGGTTTATGGGTAGCATAACGTAGTCTTTCCCTAAAGAAAGAAAAAGGCAGTAGTAGGTGAAGGATACCCCACAAAGGATTAAAGATTCCTCCTTCCCTACAGCTGGAATTCTAACTGAGACTAGGCTAAGTGTTGGTATCTTTGAGAAGGTACATCATCATTTGTAAATGTAAAACGTAAATGTAAATGTAAATGTAAAGGTAAAGAAGAAGGAAAAAATCCAGAAGGTTTTTTGTTATGACCACTTAAAAGAGTAAAAGTTCATTATTATTTCACTCTGGCATAGGAAATTCAGACCTCTTGAAAAGCACATCCTTCGCTGAGATTTGAGTGGCAAATAGTGCAGCGAAACCACCTTTAGGGGAAGAAGCTCCCAAATAGAGAAGAGCTGAAAGAGATGAACCCTACAGCACTGACTCTGTAGTGTCTGGAAACTGCAGACAGGTGTGCAGTGCAGATCTGAAGGGTTTTGTTTGGAGATTTCAGTATCACAAGTAATTGGGAGCTTCTTATGTCCAGTACATACAGTCTGAAATGAATGAGCAGTGAAAAGTTTGTGGTCCAGAGGCCATTTGTGGTGCAGCCTTCCATCACCTGCTGTGGCTTTTCAACAGCTAACGGCAAGCTTTGAGCATCAGAGCCTCTCTCTTCTGGTTCTGTGCATGAAATATTACGACTTTGACTCAATAACTCTGTGCCTGTCTGTGCATTGGCTGCCCTTGGCTTCCTCAACTGTGTGAGCTTCCAAACAAGAGTTAAACTCCAGGGATGGGAATAGTAAGGGTATAGTGAAGTGAGAGGACCATGAAGCACCCAGGACAATGACTTCTCCAGGCCATGTTCAGAGGGGGTTGACTCCTGTGGTGGTGAATGCTTGATGGGGATTAACCCCTCAGGACTGTGATTTGATCTGGTCACCGCCACAGGAAGAGGCCAGGCTGAGACAGGACTCCTTGTGACAGTAACCAGCCATATTTAGTTGTAATGATAAGAAAGGGACCGTCTTATTGTAGTCACTTTGCGACAAATACTACCACAATTCATTACTTTCCATCAGTGCCTCATCCTATGGAGGAATCACCACTGCCCATCTACATTGAGGAGGGGACAGAAGTCCCGACTGGTGAGTGCAGTTGGGATGGGATGTGTTTAAGGGGGGGTATAATGGTACTTGGGTTTTATATTCCTCACGTTTGTCTATACCCATTTGTCATTGAAAACTGTAAGGCCTGTTGCAAATGTTCTGGGATTTTGATTTTTATATTCTTAATGCAAGTGTATTTTAGAGCTCTTGAGGATGGTTAAATACTGCTAGCATGGGTTTTCAGCTAATCATAAATCAAAGTACACAAGTCATAAATCAAAGTACATATTTTATGTAGTGCCACTGAAAGCTTCCACACAGGATCTCTTAATACAAGGCTGGGGAAGACCATGAGTATCAGAAGAGGTAGTTCCCACTTCAGCCTTTCACCTCGGAGTTGAGATGCTTGGAATAATCAGCCGGCTGGGTCAGCAGTTTTTGTCTTGCTGACACTCTCCTGCCCAGCACCCAGCAGACTCACATTGCACACACCACTGGATAGGCAGAAGAGAGTTAGAGAGCTTTGCCATTACCTGCATTACACATCGGAATGCTGCACCCCCCCATTTCTGAGCTCTGGAGTGGATGGGTTGTCACTACATGGATATATAGGTTTGGGTATTTTGTTTTAAATAGAGGAGCAATTTTCCAGATAACCCATAAAGAAAGAGACTCAAAGATCAGTAAGCTGGGCTGTGGTGATCTCTTTGGACTGTAGAAAGTTGTGACTGCAGCATTTCCCAGATCCCCTTCCTTATCCAACCTGTTCTTGGTTGCATCCAGTAAGTGTGCCTTGGCTATCACCTTGGGAGTCTGCCTTGTTGAGCAGATGCGTCTCTTCACACTTTTTCTGTCTATATATCCTGAAATTTTCCATTCCAAAATTCAAGCAATTGCTTCTTGTCCTACTATCTTTTGAGCTAGCTGAATTACCTTCCTCTACACACAGCACCTTGAGGGTATTTGTAGCTGGATCTGAGCCCAGGAGTCATCTCATTTATAGACCATATTAATTTAGCTCTCTTATTCTTTCCTTAGATCATTTTTATTGTCCTTATTTGTATTTCCTTTAATTTTCCTATCTCCTTCCTAATCTCTGAAGACTTGAACAGCTCATGCTATTTGCACTGTGGTTGTTTTGCCGTAGCATTATGCTTTAGATTTCCATATCATCCCTTCATATGTATGCAACCAGAAGTAGCTTAGCATTTGACCCTTCTCCTGCATCACTCAGCAGCATCACATGGAGAAAGTCTATTCATGGCTAGTTTTACCTGCCATCACCTCTAGGTCTTTCTTGGATTCACGGCTGTGCATTTAGCTGCTCCTCAGGCAATCTCACTGCTCTCCTGACATGTAGGGCTTTATGCTTCCTAGCACTAAATCCCCACCCCACTGCATGTCACTTACTTATTTTCCCCAGGCATGATTTAAGATTCCTCTGTATCTATGTTAATGCCCTGGGATTCTATCATTTACATAGAAGTTGTTACTGTTATATCAGGTATAGAGCAAAGTACTTACAATTTTGTTTCAGCTGTCTTCTGCACATTGCTCCAGTCTCCTTTCCCAGCTCCATCATTCCCGTTTGCATACCTGCCTGAGCTTTTCCTTCCTCTAGTTCTCAAAGTTCATAATGTAAAAACTGGCAGGTTTAGCCTTCACCTTGTCTTCAATTTGTACCTTTTCTCATTGTACAATTGGTGTGTCGTTGCTGTGTCTCTTCTATGCGTGGCCTGATGTGGTCTTTCCCACAGCAGATCATCTTTCCCTCACCTCTCCTGGGGCTGTAGTCAGCAGAACATCTGCTCAACATCCATCCCCTCTTGTAGAACCATTCAGGCTCAGTTCTGCTATGGCCCCTGGGCCCCTGGTATTTCATCTTGTCTTTCCCATTGCACTGAGGAAACCCGGACCTCTGGGATGATGGCATCAGTGCCAAGAAACATACTGTAATGCTGATGAATCACAGAACTGACCAAGCAAACAAACAAAACCAAACCCTATGTGTGAAAAGCTTTTTAGAGGATGTTTGCTCAGTGTTGTCGTGAAGCAGGTTTGTTGGAAATGCAGTAGGAGCTGTGAAATGGCCAAATCGGGTTGGGAAGGGCAACCTGTTTGCTTATTTTAAAGAAGTATCTGGACTGTCAATAGCGAGCTGTGATTGAGGAGAATGAGTGCAAAAAGTAAATGATGCAGAGATGAGAGCAAACCACGAGCTCCAAGTTGGGTATTTGAATGCCTTCCATAGGTCAGGGCTTTTTAATAGTGTAAGTCCTCAAGTCAGCTGCAAAAGGCTGGTCTGGGTCTCAGTTTTGCACTTGTTTTCCATTGAGCTTACCAGCGTGATCCAGATCCAGGGTGCCCATTTGCACCTGGTGAGACCAGAATAGTTGAGATGGGAGCAGAGTAATGCACAGTGCAGTGGTTAAAACAACCCAGCACAACCATCATTTATTTTTAAAGGGTTGTTTGGAGAACTTGGATGATTTCCTCATCTCAAGCACATTTGGGATAGTATATGGAGCGTGTGCTGTTCTGACCCAACCCTCACTGGTGGTGGTAGGTCACTTTGTAGTTTCTGTATTAAAAAAATAGAGAAATCAATAGGTTATTTCAGAGTCTAAATTTAGCGCTAATTATTTCAAGCAATTGAAAAAGGAACATAAATCTCACTTGTTTATTACAGCTGCTTCGTGAAAACAGCAGCTACAAATAATACCCTGTAATGAAAATCTCCTTAACACTGTCATGAATTACCCAACAAGAGAACAAGTATTTGGGATCCGGACAAGGGCAGCATCGCCTCCTCTGAGGGAGGGTCTGTGTTGAGGAGAAGGTGGTTATTACTTAACTGCTGATTTTATCTCCTTGGGTGAAATGAATACTGTGACATTTGTGCATGGATGAGTACAACTTTTGTTTGGAAAAAGGTCTGAACTCTACTTGCTTTTTATGTACTTCTGCACTCCCTCAAGTGCGTTGCTAGAGGAGGGTGGGTGAGATGCCACAAGCAGGTTCATGAATCAAAGATGTTTCTGAGGAGATCTGTGAGTGCTAGCAAAGGATCCTTAGAATAAGAATAAAATAGGGCAAGTCAGACCCTGGAAGTCTTAATTCAGGCACAGTTTCAACAGTCTTCCACACCTGGCCTTGAGCACTGCAGGGATGGGGCAGCCACAGCTTCTCTGGGCACCCTGTGCCAGCGCCTCAGCACCCTCACAGGGAAAAACTTCTGCCTAAGAGCTCATCTCAGTCTCCCTGTATCCTCAGCTCAATCTTACTGATCCACTTTTGCAATGAAAAACACTGGCTTCATTGGACTTGTGTCAAATGTAGACAGATGTTAGGGAGACCTTGCCTGGAAAGGGTTTTTTTCCCCCCATGAAATCATCTCTGTATGATGGATAGCTCCATTAGCACTCTGAGACCATATTCTCTAGGTGGTACTCACAAGTCATGGTGTATTCTAGGCTTCTCTGAGTAATCTTGATGACAGAAGAATTTTCCTGTAATTGCACAGTTTCCTCCCTCCTTTTAAGCATCTCTCATGCCTTATTAAGGATGAAACCTGGATTTCCAGTCTGCTCATGCTCTTGGGCAGACTCAGTGAAAGACACATGCTTTGTTCTTTCTTTGTCTTCTTCAATAAGATAGTTAGAGCTGGTTTTTAAGGAGGATAACCATAAGAAGTGCACCTTTCCCAAGCAGGGAGAGTATTTGGCACCTTAGGGAGTGCTGTCTCTGTGTCTCTCCAGGAGATTGTCTTCCCTCATAAGTGAAGAGAACCGTTTCTGTCATATGCACTTCAGGGTTTGCTCTTTCATGGGGTGCTGGCACATGAAAAGCTTGATTTTTGCCAGCTACTGAGTGCCTTCTGCAAAGTATTGAGTGCCCTCCTATCCCTTGCAGCCAAAAAGGACTTGATTGCTCTTGGCATCAGGCAGATCTGGACCCAGAAGACCACAGGTAGTATTTACCAGTTATTTCTGTGCTTTTGCATGCCAGAGGTTGTCTGAATGGATTTCCCCAGCATACAGGAGATTTCAGGCATTAATGACACTTGCCTGCCACTAAACCCATCTTTTTTTTAAATAATAATAATAATAAAATAATAAGCATGACATTTATTGCATTGCCATGGGGAAATTACTCCCCCCCCCCCCCAAATTAACTACAGCCCAAGTAACTATTAGCTCTTTAGAGCTATTGCAAATGTGTGAGTTATATACCCTGAATGAGCACCATATGCCAATTTATTGTGTCACAGTGAGTCACAGGGCACATTGTGGAAAGCAGTAATTGCTTGGCATGCATTGTAACACTCAGTAGGGCTTTTTGTTTGGTTTTCTGAAGGGAATATGTTTTTACTCTGACAATAAAATGAGTATTGTCTGATGTGCTGCCACCAGGGACTGTTGCTTATTTTATACTTAACCTGGAGCTTACCCATTTCCTACTCACTGCGCACACCCTCTCTTTTTCTTTACAGCTGTTTGTATTGTATGAGTGCACTCTCAGAATATGAACCTTGAGCCTTCCATTCGGTGTTGTCTTGGCATTTTGTGTTAATTCTCCTCTCCCTTTTCCTCCTCATCTTCTTTCATTGTCCGATAGGGAAATTCAGCCTGGTTACAAGGAAGAAATGTTCACTCTGAGTGGAGTGAAGCAGTGGGATGGGTTGTGCAGAGGTTGCATGGTCTCCACTCTTGGAGGTGGCATAAGGCCATCAGCATCCCAATCTGATTTTGATGTTGGCCTTTCTTTGAGCAAGGGGTTGGGCTATGTTGACCTCCAAAAGTCCCTTCTAACCTATATTATTTTATGGTGCTGTTTAATACCCCGTTCCCATTCTGATTCATCCCTGATGCTGTGCATGTCATTGAGTCCTCGCTCCGTGTTGGAGTCACTCCCATTTGTACCAGCATAGAACAGGAGCGACCTCCTGAAGGTCAGTGAAGTTGCAGCAGGCTTACTCACGTGGACTGAAATCAAGATGTAAATTGTAGCCTCAGATGAGATTAGCAGGTGAAATTTGGGGCTCTCTGAAACCAGTTGGAATTTTTACCAGGATTTCACTGGAGATCTCCTCAAATCTTGATTAAGTGCCAGTTGACGTTACCAGTTGAAGAATGTGATGCGTGATTATATTGGGACAATAAGTATTTATAAAGCAAAGATTACCTTTTTCTGTTTCAGTTACAAATCCCATTCCCAAGCAGCCTGGAAGAGAGCTTTGGGGTATTTAGGGTTTAGTGAGCCACCAACTGCCCTGGCTCAGCCGTTACGTGCGGGTTTCCTCATGTGGCTGTAACCACGTGAGGGAGTTAATGCTGTGCAGAGCATCTGCTCCTCAGCTAAACGCCCTCCCAGCCCTGCAGCTGCCTGCCAAAGAGCTTTGGACGTGCAGAGGGGCATCTGTGAGCTCTACAGGGTAGCAGATTCTCAGGGGTTGGCCAAAACCCACCCTTTGTCAGGACAATGTTATTTTAATTATGCTGACGGAAAGCAAAACCACTCTCAGAGTCTCCATCTCCATCTGGGGAATTATCAGCCCTCATCTAGATATTATAGAAAATGAAATCAAGAAATATGGGAATAGTTCTATAGGGTTTCTCTTTCCATTCTGCCAAGATAAGATGATTTTTCTCCATATCTCTCTTTTATCAGCAAGAAGTTTATTGCTTATGCAAACACCTTATTTCCCATCAGGCTCTGTCAAAGGTAAACTTTACCATTGGGGTGACTGTAGTGGATTGAGGAAAGACTAAATATGAGTAACTAAAAGCCTTTGTTTTCCCTTCTTATGCAAGGCAGGATTCTAAAGTCAAGACTTAACAAGGCAGGCTTGCTTTCATGTACGTTTTCTAGTGATTGCTGTCCTCCCTATCCTGTAACAGCATCAATTCTCTCTCCTCATATAGATCCTCCTTAAATGATGTAAAGGGTTGTTCTCTCAAACAGGAAAAAGGTGGTGTGCCATGTTGAGGGAATGTAGCAGTGGAAGATACTGTTGCTTATAGGGTTGAGGGTCCCTTCTCCTCCACTCTTCCTGCAGTTCACAAAGTATAGATTACAAGTCAATTTTGATAGCCAGATAATACTCACAGGAGGAATTTCAAGCAATACATCTGCCTCTGAATCACCTGGGTTTCTCCTTCTGCAGGACTATCTGCAGTTCATGTAGCTATTGCCTACATGTGACTTCCTTACAATAACCCAGAAAAGTAAACCGAAGGAAACCTTTCTACCTTTAGTTTACATACAGTGTTTTTATGGCTACCTCGGCTGTTTGCCATGTCCCCATCATTTATGGCAGAACTGCAAACAGTTTCCCACCTTTCTGTAATGAGCTTCTGCACACACACAGAGAAGCTCCTGAAAACCAACTGTAGCCATGGTGAAATCTGCTTTAGGTATTAAAAGTTAATGTGCACACTGGAATCTGATGAAAGCGCGTTCCCTTAGGTGAAATTGCGCTAAGATCCTCATCTCTTCTGCTCTACACCTCTGAAGTGGGTCAATAGGAGTAGGCTGAGTTTACAGTGGTGAAGCAAGGGCTATAAAAGCAGCCTGCAATGAAAACCATCAGCTGGTACGTGTTTGACAAGATAAGAGATGGCAAAAAACACTCGGGCTGTTCAGATGTTGTCTTGCTGCATTTGGGGATGCTCACCTACAAAGGCCAACAGAAAAGCCTCTGGGATTGACAGTGGTATGAAGGTAGGGCTGCAGCTACTTGTTTGTTGTATTGGAGCCAGCCTTGCTCTTACAAAATTCCCTTTGGAGGCAGCAGTTCCAGGTGAATTCGATGGGGCTTTTGTCCAAGTAGTGTGTGGAATCAGGGTTTTGTTTGTGCTTGGTGTGTGCTCTGCACTTTGCAGACCGTGGTATGCAAAAGTGGTTTACGTGTTAGTTTCCCTGGAGAAGTGAAGTATTTGTTCTGGTGCTGTTTGGTTTTCATATCTCCTGACATAGAACCGAGCCCAGCTCTCTGTGAGTGAAAGCTCATGTCAGAGGTCCATGGCGAAAGTGAACTGAAAATACACCTCTAGGCGGGAATCAGCCTGAACTATGTCATAATTTAAAGCAGATTGGTTTAATGGTCAATACCAAAGGTTTTACTTCCACCTCTGACCTTTGAAACAGATGCTAATGAGCAGAAATCTGATTTTTGACCAAATCATGCCCATTGGTCCTTTCCCACCCTAACTATTCCATGATTCCATTGAGGGGCCTGTAAGTCATAGTGGTATTCCTCTGAAGTGCCCTTCTGGAGCACATCGAGTGGCTCTGGCCAGCCATGGGAGCTCCAAGGACAGAGCTGGAACTGGAGATGGAGCCAGGGCTGTTCTGGGATTAAACCAAACGTGCCAATGTCCAGCCGTGCAAGGCAGCACCTGGCACCAGCTGCATGAAGGCAAATAAACACCACAGTGTCCACACAGCTTTGCTTTGCTTTTCTTTGTCTGTGTGTTTGAAAGTCTGCAGTTCACCGACCTGCTCTGCAAAGTCGTGCTTTCTCTGAGCTGGGTCATCAGCTCTGCCACTTCTTTTAGCACATCCTCTGCAGACACCACTCACACACACACACTGTGTTTTGCTCTGCTCGTATCAGTAGTTTCGGTATCATTTCCTGTGTGAAACCTCAGATGCTTGAAGTTCCTGTTCCGTTTTTGAAGGAAAGAAATAAACAGCAGTGAAGTAAACCTCGGGGTGCTCAGGGAGTCTCTGGTGGCTGAAGGTCTGTGAGCAGTTTGTGAGGTTTGGTGGCAAGGGTCATTGCTCCATATTGCAGTAGCCTACAGCTCATTTCTCTCAATGAATCATATTTTTGCTGATAATTACTGCCAGCATGGAGGAGAAGTCAAGGCTGAAATCAAAAGCAGCTCATTTAGTCATTAAGTATTGGAGCTCATGGCTCTGTCCTCAGGGCTCTGTGACCTTCTCAGACTTTACAGCCCTGTAATGGGGCTAACGCTGCTGATCGTGTGCGTGTAATAGCTGTTTTGCTGGTACAAATGAGCTGGCTGGTTTCCACCCACGGTGCCGTGTTGCACAACTCTGCCCTGCATTAATGTATGCTGGAGAAGCAATCAGGCATCCTGCACACGGGGCACGGAGGCAAAGAAGAAGAAAGGAGTGATCTCTTCCACCAGTGCTGTTGTGTGACATGTCAAGGGGAATAGCTTTAACCTGCCAGATGGGAGATTGAGATGAGATCACATTGAATCACAGAATAGTTAGTATCTTAGGCAGGAATTCTGCCCTGTGAGGGTGCTGAGGTGCTGGCACAGGGTGCCCAGAGAAACTGTGGCTGCCCTATCCCTGGCAGTGTTCAAGGCCAGGCTGGATGGGACTTGGAGCACCCTGCTCTAGTGGAAGGTGTCCTTGCCTGTGGCAGGGGTTGGAGGTGGATGAGCTTTAAGGTCCCTTCCAAGCCAAACCAGGCAGGGACTATGATTCTGTGTTTAAAGAGCCGCCACAGGTGGGACAGGAATCTCTTCTCGGTTATTGTTTAAGTTAAGATGGACAGATGCAAGCAATAAAAACACAACTCTGTCTTTGTGTGCAGGTGACGTAGGCAGGTACAGGAACAGCCTGGTTACGATGCTCATCAAAGCCATTAGCGGGCATGGAAAACTCAGCTTGTTTTTCCAAAAACATGTGATATTATATCTGTTTTGTACTTAGCTGGAAAACATACTAAAAAAGTACAGTAATCTTCAAGTATGGGAAACTTTGAGCTACTTGGAGTCAATTTTGCAGCAACTTGGGGTCCAATTCTGGGAGTCAGTTGCTGCAAACTTGTCTTTGTCATTGCTCATTGGATGGGGTTTTGGGCAACCTGGTCTAGTGGAAGGTGTCCCTGCCCATGGTAAGGGGTTGGAAGTGAATGGGCTTTAAGGTCCATTCCGACCCAGCCATCCAAAGATAGTATGAAAGTCCTCAACACTTGCATTGGCAAACTCAGTAAATACAAGGCTAAGTTTAGAATTAGCTGAAAAAAAACCCAAAAAAGCCATATGAGCGTGGTGTGATTTATCCCTAAGAAAAAATAGCTTGAAATAATGAAGTCATACATTATACTGCACATTTACTTCACTAAATGGCTACTTTCTTGTTTCTGATCTCTGCCCTGGGGACAGCTTGGTTGTCGTGGCACGGAGATTGCCGTCTGCCATTAACACGCCTCATAGAATTGATAGGTTATTAATCACATGCAGAAAAGTCAATAGGCACAGTGCACACCGCTGGCTGTTCAAGTTCATAAGCTTGGTGGGCCTTAAGCTGTTTGCCTTTTTTATAGCAGCAGGAAGGGCATCCCTTACAGGTCTTGATGGGGTTTATTTGTGGCAGTAGGGCAAGATTTACTAGGGAATTTACTAGGAGTCCACTGCACAGCACAACTTCAGAATTGAAAATAAAGTACAAGAATGCTTGTTTCTTTGGTCACAAGTTGTATAACTGCAGGATACGAGGTGGTTGAAGAGTTGAAGACATGCACAGCTTGTTGAATCTTCTTCAACACCGTCCATCTCGCTTGGAAAGCCATCACCTTGCCACACCACTTGCATGTACTCCTGCATTTTGTTAAGGGCCCTGTCTTAAAGATGAGGGCCTCGAGAGATGGAGTCACCCAGTTGAATCAGTGTTTCTCACTTCCGTGATGGGAAAGCTGGTACTGCGCTGGTAGAATGCAGGGAGGGCAGTGGAGACCTGGTGCTTCTCTCCAGCCTGTTCACAGGAGGCTCTTAGCTGGCACATCCAGAGGCATTAAATTAGGTCAGCAGTTGGCTTCACATGAACAAAACTAAGTGTTAACTGGATGTTCTCTTGCACATAACTACCAGTACCATGTACAAGGGGAAGATCAGTTTCCCTGGCTCTGCCAACCCTTGCCTTCACAGTCTCCTGCCCTATGGCCCTCTTTGTAAGAATCACCTTTCTTTGAGGAGGGGACAAAGGAAGAAGTCCATGGCTTTCCAGTGCAGGATGCAGGATTCCATTGCTGAGATGCAAGAGTCACTGTGTCCACAGTGGGTTTCAGTAGGATGGGGTCATAACCAATGATGTCCTTTACTTCATTGAATTATAGTATGGCTTGTGCTGGAAGGGATATAAAGCTCGTCCACCTCCAACCCCTGCCACAGGCAGGGACACCTTCCACCAGACCAGGTTGCTCCAAGCCCCTGTGTCCAACCTGGCCTTGAACACTGCAGGGATGGGGCAGCCACAGCTTCTCTGGGCACCCTGTGCCAGCGCCTCAGCACCCTCACAGGGCAGAACTTCTTCCTACATCCCATGCTCCTCCTCACTGATGACCACTGCAGGGTACAGGGCTGCCCTGAGCCATCTCAATGGGGAATCAGGCTCATCCCTCTGAACCTGGGAAGCATCATCTTCACTTCAGCCCCTGTGTTTAGGATCATGGTCATGTTCCCTCTGAAACCCATTAAAGTTTGTGGATATTGGTTCTCCTTCTTCCCACCCCACACAATGGGAAAAGAGTTTTTCATTTCCTCCTGCCCTGGGTTTAGTCATAACTGCTCTGTTCTTTCGCATAAATAAGTAGAACAAAATGAGCATCAAGAGTATTACATGGCTGCTGGTTATCTGCTGCTGAAATCTGAGCAAAGATGCAGGGTTTTAAGACAGCTCTGTGCTGTGACACAGTACCTATTTGAAGCATTTGAAGAGCATGAACAGAATCACCAGCAAGAAAAAAGCATGTGGGGGGGGGGAAAAAGATAGCTTTTGTCCAGACTGCAGCTGATGAAAAAGAAAGTGCATTAAGCCCTGGGCTTTCCTTTCAGAGTAGACCAACTTTATAAAGGGAGTGCATTTTGCTACTAGAAGACTTTCAGTGGCAGATTTTCCAGTCAATCTTAGGCGACTGGGAAAAGTCTCATCGTGAAAGAAAAGGAAAGGTGAAGAAATGAGAAGGGAGATGGTGAAAGTCGAGGGATAAACTGAGAAAGAAGAAAGGATAAATGGATGAATGCTTAAACAACCCACAGCCAGGGAAAAGTCATCGGAAAGAGGGGTCCATTGAAGACAAAGAGAACAGTGAGATGTAGTGCAGGGAACGTAGAGGCGTTTTTAGGAGGAGGAGAGGCAATGTGTGCAATAAAGGGAGTGGTGTTATTTTTCACAAAATGTGGGTATCTTGTTCAATGAAGCAGAAAGAACTTGGATAAGAGCTAAGGCCGATAAATGAAGTCAGGTGCTCTTTGGATACTGGTGTGGCCTCGAGGGCTGCCAAACAGAAAGGCTTTCTCTTCTACAGATCAGAAAGACTTGCACTAAAGCCGTAAGTTTGATCAAGGGGCTGTTTATTTTAATCATGTATTGATTGGCTTAACCACACTGCTCCGGGAGGGAGGGAAAGCTGTCAGCATCCAGAATTACAGCTTTCAGAGTTCCAAGTAATCCTAGGAAATGAGCCAAACATAATAAATGCAGTTTTATTCGGGACCTGATCCTACTACTGTTGAAATCAATAGCAGCTTTTCCATTGCTCTCAATGAGAGGGGAAGCTGTTTATTTGAAGAGCAGCTCTGATCCAGCAATCAGGGCAACTAATTTTGAAATATTCATGAATGTGAATATAAAATAATAATAATAATTAAAAAAAAAAGGAACCAACCCATGAATCAATTGGCAGATCTGGGAAAACTCAACTACCCCAAAGATGCCAAAGGGGAAAAAAGGCAGAAAATAGGAGGCATGTAGTGTCTAAAGAAGGGTTAGAAAAATTAACTATGTGATGAACAGATGCCATTGAGACAGAAGAAGAGAGAGCACTGAAAAGCTCAGCACATGTAGTCTGCCCAGGCTGAACGTAGTGGAAAAGGGTCCTTGAAAGCAAAAGTAGTGGTGGTACACATCACACTGCAGAAGTAGTCCATGAAATCAATCATAGTCATTCCCATGAAGGTCAAAGGCAGTCTGTGTGCTTTGCTTTTAGTTTTCTAAGGCAAGGAGGAGCTAGAGAACACCTGTCCAGTTAGGGTTCTACCAGTTCAGTGTGCTGAATCCCTATTCAACATTTATATGCATTGACCAAAAGAAAAGCTGTGGTTTCTGATCCTCAGACACAGCACAGGGCCTGCATCAATGTTTACAGATACCTGTCTGTGTGTACAGGCAGACTCTGATTTTCGTGTCTCCATTCACATTTGGAAAGCCATTGTCTGGAAGACTTGATTTTTAGAGCTTATAGAGTGAGGTATGAAGATAGGATGGGAAAGTTGGGGCTGTTCAGCCTGGAGAAGAGAAGGCTGCGTGGAGACCTCAGAGCAGCCT
>JANRGW010020307.1:0-16731 GCA_024733675.1 Psilopsiagon aymara | reverse complement strand
GAAAAAAAAAAGAACCGCTGCATCAGCCTTCACCAATTAGGCAAGTATCTCTAATTAGGTGGAAAAAGACTGTTTATTACTATTTATTCCTGTACTGCTGTCAGGAGAAAAGTATTCCATTTTTCACAGCCGTCTTCCACAGCTCCCTTTCACAGATACTGCTTAACAGGAAAACTCTATCAATTACCTTTCCCTGGAAAACTCTGAATGTCTCTTTGGAAGAGCCAGTTCATGTATTTGGGTGACTGTGTGTAACTCCCCAGAAGCTCAAGGCCACAGGGCTTAACACTACACAAACAAAAAGACAGTCCAACCCCAACAATATCACAGTTCAAATGCAGAAATCCAGGAAGAGCAGGGAGACAAATCACTCATCCCTAAGCTTCTCTCCTTCTACCATAACTCATCATAGAATCATAGAATATGCCTGCTTTTTCCAAGAAAAATTAACAGTATCCAGAACATACCCTTCCTTTTGACCCCTTTTTCTCCTCTCCTTTAAATAACTTACCTAACCAGGAGTTTACCATTAACCTGTGGACCTATGAAACTATACACAGAGCACCAGACTATTAGGATATATTGAAGGTTAAAAAAAACCAACCAAACAAACAAAACACCTCCCCAAAAAACTCCAAAGCTTTCAGTAGGGGAAATGCTACAAATGAGCACTTTCAAAACCTGTTCCACTGAGCTCTGTCCCTCAACTTAAAGCTGACTGAAAACAAAATAAAAAATAAAAAAAAAAGGTATTTCCCTAATCACATTTGTTAGGACACTAGTATGGAAGAACACACATTTCGTATTATGTTCATGATGAAATCTGTTTGTTCAAACTGCACTCTACCCTAATGACTTTCAGCTTTGCTCTGTAAAAAATGTCTGAGGTTTTATTTTGCAGTGAAATTTAGAGCGAGAAAAGGTCAAAGCTTATAGTGAACCAGGTTGCTTTCAAAATTGACAGTGACCCAATCACAGCTGTACCATGTCATTAGCAGCTCTTAATTTTATGCAAAGTATACATAATTTGCCTTGAATAAGAAAGTTTTTATTCCCCATTTCTCACTCCTTTCTCATACTTTTATTATCAAATATCGGCTCATGGGTGAAGCTCAATGGTTTAAGTTACATTACATTCATAAATCTCACAATAAAACCCACACTTCAGAAAACTAGACTGTACCTCTAACGATCTCTGTTACAAATTACATTGTAAAAAGTGGTGGGTTGGGTTTTTTTTAAAATCCAGGAAGTAACCATCTGATTAAATTCTAAGTCTGGATACCACAGACACTGTCAAAGTCAGGGGACTGAAAACCAGTCTGATTCAAGACAGTAGCATTCCTTGATGCCCCATCTGACAGGGCTGTTAGATCATCACCAACCTGGGTGTTGCAGGGCCATAGAATATACATTCTAACTTCTCCTTTCTCTCCCTAAAAAACATTGTATGAGACATGATACAAGTAACACCTTGCAAGAACACACCAGTTAAAAGAATTTAGCTCATGCACAAGTGGAGCCAACCATGTAACGAACAAACAGTAGATCCAAAAGGAAAACACTGAAATATAGCCGGAGTAGCTTTATACTTCTATCCAAATATGGGAATGCCTGTTCATATGATAACTTCAGCTTCAGAAAATAGCTCATTTACAGAGAAACATCAGAAAGGAACACAAATTAAGGTAGGGATATGCCAACCACAGCAGACTTTTTACTGCCTTTTTAACTCAAGTTTAGTTGATAAGACTATCATTCCAGCCAGCCCCACCCTCAGGAAAGGTGTACTCAAGAGGGTTTTGCTGGTGATTTAGGCAAATCTATAGTAGTTTTATCACACTGACAAATACCTACCAGATTTGCTTGCTGTATAAAATCCTGAGTCACTGAGGAAAGCAAGGGGTTTATTGTTATGCGGGCATTTCTGGAAAATGCCAGAACACTTCAGACTTCTAGAACTGCTAAATATTGCAGATCTGCTGAAATAATGACAGTGTCAAGCAACTATTGTTTACAGGTTAAAGTATTTTACTGGAGTTGTCAAGCTAAGTTTGCATTTTGCTAATCTGAATTCAGTAAACTAGCATTCATTACTATACCTTTGCTCACTTTATGGATTGATGATACATGAAACAC
This sequence comes from Psilopsiagon aymara, assembly GCA_024733675.1. Classification (NCBI taxonomy): domain Eukaryota; kingdom Metazoa; phylum Chordata; class Aves; order Psittaciformes; family Psittacidae; genus Psilopsiagon; species Psilopsiagon aymara. Next base: position 14,592 of record JANRGW010020307.1, on the reverse strand, counting down.
AAAGATTTTTCTTTTAATTATGTTCAGTCCTTCAAAATTACTGCAGTGCCTGACAAGCAATAAGAAAATTCCCTTTTTTATAATTTAGTAAAGACATGTCTTTTTGTGCAAGCACCTGAAGTTATCACTGCACAAAGAAAATCCGCTTACAAAAGAGCAACTGCACTGATGTTGCTCTAGGTTTCTTTTGCATTACGTCTCAGCTGCCCTGCTGAACTACTGGTTAGAAATACTGTTGCAGACCAGTGCAAAATACTCGATGCACATGGTAAGAACATTTAATCTTGGAAGGACACCTTGTGTTCCCTTACAAATTTTACCCCAAGGAAAACAGACTATTTCCCAGTTTGAAAAATTGAAAGAATTCAGACTTTCACCAGCTTGAGAATAAAACAAACTTTGGGATGGAAGAGACTGTCCAAGCTCAAGTGTACAAGCACAATCTGTCAGTTTTTCACAGATAGAAGAGAATGTGAATTTATTCAGTGTTGGCAATTAGAATTAACTGCATGGCTGTATCTTCCTGAATGCTGATGTGCTTGTTCTTACATGACACTGGGGAGGAGGAGAAGGCTTGGTGGCAATTCAGAAGAGGAAGCAGGAACTGAAGAAAAGTGTTTCCAGAAGAGACTATTTTAGGTGCACATAGAATGGAATTTTTTCACACATAATTATTTGCAGCTATTACTAACAGGATAATAATTTCTTAAATTGTATCAGTACATAAATGCACAAACACATGCACATATGCAGGAGCATCTGTTTATAAATCATAATAAATTAAGCTTGGGTTTATTTTATTTGACATATCACACATGAAAGTGATTTTGATGCCCTTATTTTTTAATCCTCCATTTAGTACATCACAAATCCATGCAACATAAAAGAAAAATTGAGCTTTGTTCAATGACAGCTCAAACAGAAATATTCATAGAAACAGTAATGAATTTCTTTCCACTTCTCATAATTAAGAAGAGTTCATTCTTTATTTTCTTCAGCACCAAAGAAGTCTTGTAAAATTCTGAGAACTGAATAAAAATAAAGGATTCTTGCTGTGGTTTAAGCCCAGTCGGAAACTGAGCCCCTTCCTCCCTCCAGCTCCCAGAGGGATGGGGATGAGAATCGAAAGAATGTAACTCCCACGGGCTGTGATAAGAACAATCCAGTAACTAAGGTATAACACAAACCACTACTGCTACTGCCAATAATAATAATAATAAGGGAAATAACAAGGGAAGAGAATACAACCGCTCACCACCCGCAGGACGATACCCAGCCCGACCGAGCATTGATCTAACCCTTCCAGGTAACTGCCCCAGTTTATATACTGGGCATGATGTGCTGTGGTATGGAATACCTCTTTGGTCAGTTTGGGTCAGGTGTCCTGTCTCTGCTTCCTCCTGGAGTCCCCTCTTCCCTGGCAGAGCATGAGGCTCAGGAAGTCCTTTGTCAGAGTAAACATTACTGAGCAGCAATTAAAAACATTGGTGTTATCAGTGCTGTTCCCAGGCTAAAAGTCAAAAACACAGCACTGCACCAGCTACTAAGGAGAAAAACGACTGCTACTGCTGAACCCACGGCAATTCTATAAATGCTTTTGTCTCTTAAAATAATGTACCTTGTCTCTTGTAGTCTCAACAGTGATCTTTTATTTAAAAGTTCAGATTCTAGCATTAGAGAGTTATCCTGAACTGTCACTAATAAAATAATTTCTTGTACACATTTATATCATATTTTATAGGAAAAGTACAGAAAATCTGAATTCAGTCACAGTCAAACACTTCTGTCTAGAACATCTGACCAATGAAAGACCAGTTTGCTGTAACTACACAACCTACATCCTTCAGTTTTCTAACTAGTTGCTTTTACTCTGGCGTAGCCTACATTCAACCATAAAAAACACATAGTACTATTTTAATCATCTAATTGCCCATCTGATTTTCACAGAATATCAGAGATAATATTTGAAAATTTCTCTGTAGAGAACATCAGTTTCTTGAAGATGATGTCAAACCTGCACTCCAGAAGGAAAATGAATGCACCCTATACAGAAGGCACTCAGGTAAGCACTTCTCTAAAAATGATCTGTAAAACCATATAATAATTGGATATGTTTATAATACTCCAGTGTCAAGCACAACCATTTAACATCAGGTTGGAATGGGAGCTAACTCATTAGAGCTCCAAAAAAAAAGCAAAGAAGTTTGTATCTCTTCTGTTATGTATGGCTGGAGAGAGAATGTCTGTGATTGAGAGCCTTCTTCCTAACTGGCAGATACAGCATTTGTTCAGGTCCGACAACAGAAAAACGAAGTAATTGCAGAGATGACTATTACAAGGAAGGGAGGAAAGCCTTGATGCACTGCTAAGATATTAATTTTGTCACTGTGACTACAAAACTAATGCTTGCCATTAGAAAAGGGGGTTTATTAAACTATAAGGAATAATAAAATGTATCATTTCCTGCTGGAGGTCAGGCTGTCGCTACACTGGTTGACTAGAATACAAACATGAGAATGTACTAAATGTGGCATTAGCTACCTATATGCTTATTGTCATCTATCAAATAATTCTTTTATTATCTATAATCTTGCTTATATAAAAAAAAAAAGTTTGCAGTCTACCATAGAATTTATCTTTCATAAATTCACACAATCTAAGTCTTGACACTAAGCTTTAACCTATTATTTTTCTGTGAAACAGCTGTGCAGTTGGGCACAGCTGGCCTTTAAGGATGGCTCATTGTAGCAAGAAATTTCCAGGAGGTAGAGCACATTATATCCTCTTTTCAACACCAGTTCCTAACCCCACTTGACAGAGATAGAGGTAGCACATGGCCATGAAACATTTTATTTTGAGTAGAAAACAGCTGGAAGCAAACTGAAATACCAAGCTGGAGCTGAAGGCAAAGCTAAAGAAGCACAAAGAAATAAAATTCACACAAAATTCTTATCCATCAGCAAGTAAATTCTGTGAGGACTGAAGTATTGTCACTAATCTCTACTTTCACATGACCTATACTTACAAGTTTTAAGATGAAAAAAGTAAATAAGTGTGAAAAACAATTAGATCAGGTAGGAATTGCTGGTATTTTCAGTTTTCTCATCTGCAGATTGTAGGCTCTACACTTCATACTTTTTTCCAAGTGTTAGTTTTATTTGAGCATAGCTTGGTGATATATTTAAAGTAGTGAAAAGAATTTCAGTATTTACTCACTTATTCACCTTTGCCAATATTTTAGAAACACTATCAAGAGATTTTTCCTTGTAATTAATCTCCAAGAGAAGATAAAAAAAGACTATTTCTTACCTTTAATACGAAGATAGTCTGCTTTATTGTAGGCTTGTCTCTCTTAACTGCAAATTGGATGGAATATTTCCCACTTATTTTCCCATTTCTTAAGAAAGAATAAAATAAACATTCTAGGATTCACCTATTTGGAAGATAACCTATAAGCACTCTGAAACTAGTTTCCATTTCAGTTTCATGGGATTAATTTATTTTACCTTTACAATGGCTCTTGTCCCTCATTTTTGCAACTGCAATTTGTTTACATAAGAAATCAGGAATAATAAAATTTGTCTTAGAAACAGAGATGCACATCCTGATGATTAGACTCCTGCTGAATTGTAAGCTTTCACAGTGAATGATTTTGAAGGACATTTTGGGTCCTTGCTCCAGATAAGAACCTACTTGAAGGATTTGAATATACTCTAGTATTTTAGGAAATTCAGAAGTTGCTGTTATTCTTAAGTCAATCACAAGATTCCCTCCTTTCAATCAACATAGCAAAGAATACTATTCATGCTTCCAAAAAAGAATTACTTTGTCCAAATCATTTAGAATAATTAGACTTTTAGAAAGCACTGCAAATTTGAACCTGAAATACTCACAATATGATTTTAACTGTTCAAAGTCATTAGACCAGAAAGTCTGCTACAATAGGTATGATTACATTAATGTCAGAATGTAGATGCTCACCAGATCCCAGTGCAAAACTGAAGTGGTATTAGCAAGGTATGTCTTCTACTTTTATATTTTTAATTTGTTCTTACAGTCTCTCTTCAAACATGTCACATCTCTTTCCCACCTACCATATTCCCTCATGTGTCTGCCTGCATATTCCCACAATCAGTGCTAATATACTTGCTATCAGCCAGATAATTTTTATACAAACATTAGAACTCCTATTTTCAAAACAATGTCTGTGATTTATTCACCTCATTCCTAATTTTCACTTCAAAAACTTGTTGCTAAATAAAGTCTTCGCCTTCTTGAATGCTTTTATGTACACCAAAGCTCAAAGTAACACCTCGGCAATTACATCCCATTTTCTTTATTTTCTAAGAAAATAAGTCAGTAACTAGGTAAGTTATGTACCAGGCAAGTACATATAATAGCTAGTACAATAGCTAGTACAATAAACCAATTAAATTGGATTTTTCTATTATTCAGCTTAGGTAAGATACCTGTATCAGATGAGACAAGATGAGAAGTTCTGCTGAGCTCCATAAGTCTCTGACAAACAGAATGTAGAACAGAAGCAGTCATGGAGTGATACCTCCCTTTAACATTCTCCCAGCAGTTAACAATTTGCAATGCGTGATATTCCTCAGGTAGGTGTAGTGTTTATGTACTTCCAGGCAGTATCCTGGTGTACTTCCATACTGTAACCCCCAATGGCTTTCTCCTCCTCAGAATAATAGTTTTCCTTTAAAGCAGTGTAAATTATAAGCATCCAGATCTGTTCACCTTCAGCATATTAACTTGGATATTTTTGGAATCTCACTGGACTCTCTCCTTTCCCATTTTTACACTTTTTTCTCCTGAATAATTCTACTAACACTGATCAAACACAAAGCAATGTACCAGCATCTGCACTGCCTGATCAAAAGGGTACTACATACTGGCATACAAACCTAGAAGATATGTAGCTTCTTCTCAAGGAGATGAGAGAAAAGCAAGAAATCAGACATTTCTGGAAAGAATAAAGCAGGCTATCCGAAATGTAAACTTTGAAAAATCCAGAAAACATTGATTTGCCATTTAAGTCTAGCTCATAGGATGACATTTGATTTCTGTAGAAACTGAAAATCTTACCGCAGCTATCTTGATACAAACATCAGGATTAACCAAATGAGAAGGTCAACTCAGAACCCCTTATGATATCGAAAGTCAAAACCTGTATACTGGCTGCAGAAATTTTTGTTGGGCAGTTGTACTGCCTTGCATTGACTTTGTTATCAGCTTTTTAATTATGAAAAGGATTTTGAATAGAGGTAAACCATAGGTATTGGTAATTTTCACTCCTTAGCAGATGGCGAAAGGACATAATGCACCATAAAGCCAGACGTGTCGCATGCACAAACAGATGTTTTCAGATTCAACTTATCATAGAAGGCAGAAATCACTACTAAAAATATTTAAAAGTTACTCTGCACAACTGATGCTTCATACTCAAAACAGCTGATTCAGTCTGAAGCTAACTGGAGCTTCCTAGGAGGCCCAGAAGGCACAAAAACCTTTTAAAGGCTACACAGCCCTTTTGCATTTAGCATGAAAGGTCAACTACAGGCCTCTCCTACTGGATGTTAACACTTAACATTCAAAAGCACAAAGAGAAACCACCTCAGGAAATTCATTGCTGTTGGAAAAAATGTGGACATATGCTACAATTGATGTAAAAACGAAATTCACTGACAAACTCCTTTTCTGTTCAAATCATCCATTATATTCTTCCAAGTGCAATAATTGCCAACTGTTTGCCCAATGGTAAACCACCCAAATAAGCTGTAATAGTTTCTCATCTCACTACTGCTGTTGATATGTTAAAATTCTTTTAAAAACAGTGTTCAGTGTTATTGCTGTATCTTCTGAGGAAAAAAAAAAAAATTGATGCATTGACAGAAATTACACTTTTGATGACATATATCCTAAATTTAAACAAAACATTTCTTTCACCTTAAATGATATTAATTATTGCATTAAACTGCCGAGCTTAATATTTGCTACGTCTGAGTACAAGCAATTCTAAACATCTACCCATCAGTACGCTAAAATATATCTTACATCTTTTAGAGGGCTGAGATGCACCTTCCCAAAGCCATGTTATTTTACATGAGCATCTGAATTAATACTGTTGGGACTGTAAGATTGTCTGTTTTAACAGAAATGCAGTTGTTACTGTTAAGGAGCTTGTACTGTATTGTAAGTTTGGTCATTGTACTTTGACACATGAAGTATGTCCTTAATAAATAAGACTGGTAACCTTAAACTAGGGATAAACAAATACAAATAAGCACATCATGAAAAAACCCAAATGTGCAAAGGTAAAGTTTAAATGGAGAGGCATAAAATATATCTTCTCATTCTGAGAAAAACAGAAGTTAACCTGAGAAGTTGAGATTCATTCTGCGTGTGTGTAGCTAACTGTCCAGCAAAGAGAAGGTAGAAGCACATCCCTTTGATTTTAACAGGATTGCAGAGGAAGTCTCCCTCTTGCTTAAATCAACTTTAAATACTACACAGTTGGATCTTTAGAGAGACTGCAATAAAACTACTGGAGATGAAGAAATTGAATTCCCCCTCTAGGAAAGGCTACTGGCAGGAAGACCTTATTTTTTATATATGCAACAAAAATTATTGCTTGCATTTACATAACCTTTCAGCTGAGGATCTCAACATACAAACCTATATGTATAATAAAGTATATACTATAATATACTATAAATATACATTATAGGAGCTAGTTGCATTATACTTACTTAACTACATGTCAGCAAGTAATTCAATTCTGCATGAGAAACCTTCTCTCAATGGAGTATTTCTGTAGGTTCAATTAAAAGTCAGGTGCCTTGGGCACAAAAGTAGCAGAGCTACTTTTTTTCAGAGCTGCCAGCTTTCATGTTGCTGACACCATCTAGAGATGGAGTCTTCACTAAGGAAATGGGAAATCTCTTTAAGGTTACTATTTCTCTACCAATCTCTGATTTTGGACAATCAAGTCCTTATTGATGTTACTTTTTTACTCTCTTGAATCTTCTCCACTGAGAAATCTGTATGTCACTTTGGTAGATGCCACGGTTTCACTCCATCTCTCTCTTTTCAGAGCATTCTGTACAAGGTGGTACAGGGGCACTAAATCCATACCTTTTCTTGATCCTTTCCACCAATAGTCTCTGACCAAGGCAGCACCAGGCTGCAAATGTCATTAAGCCTCTGTGTCACCACATCACATGCACCATACAGATGCCAACTCAGCTTGGAGCCTGAGCATGGTACAGAGCAGCAAAGAAATCACCTGCCCTGGTAAGCCTATTCTGAACTACTTGACTAATGTTTGGTCACCTGCTGGCAAGCTAAGGACAACAGTTTGCACATTTTTATCTCAGAACCCAGGAAGTAGGAACACCTGATGAATCTTTATTTTACTTATAAGGTGTCATTACTTATCAGGCTGTAATGAGAACAGTGGTATTGAACGTTTAATTTCTTTCAATTTGGAAAATTAGAAAAATTGTGTATTCTTTAATTTCCTGCTTCTTTTAAAGCCCATTTTTGCAACACAGCCTCTACAAAACTGCACAAAAAATGCAAGAGGATACAAAAATCAATTACAGACTCCTCTGTTCTCCACTGTTGTCTGTTAAAAGCAAGATGAGAAGAATCCCTACTGAGATAATAAATCTCTTGAAGGGAGCTGGAGGGAGTTGAAAACAAAAACTAAGTTCATGTCACATATAATGACCATCAATTAGTCCCTCTTGTATGAATATGCCAATAATAAACAAACATGAAAAAAAAATCAATTGCTAATTATTCATTTGTATTATGACCACTTCCAGAAAGACAGCAAATGCAAGTACTCCATTCTTTAACAATATGACTCTGATTCCTGAGAGGAACAACGAAACAAAACCAGAAAACAACAAAAACATCAACCCAACAACCAACATGCTAGAGAACAAAAACATGAACCTGCTTTTACTTAGTCATCAGCTGAAACCTTCTTGGACATCTTTCTATTAGCTCCATGCTTTTAGAACATAATGAGTAAAGATCACTGAAAAGACAACTGGTAACAATGTGGTGGCACACTATACCAGGATTAGTGCCAAAAGATTCTCCACTCGTCACATTGTAAGTAAGAGTAATACATTTTAACAGACTGAAAAACGAGATGTTTTAGGCCTTAATCATGGAAACATTCAAGTGTAGATTTAGCTTTGTGCGAGAAAATTCAATGCCAAGTGTCCTCCCACGTTTAAAATCTCTCAACATATAAGTGTTCAGATAGCTACTACACACTGTGATTTATTCCTATGATGATAATCAAGACAAACACTTCAAATGTGGAGAACACACTTCCCCCTTCTTGGATGTGAAGCCTTTTTTCTAAATGCAATGGTAAAAAACAAGTAGAAAGATTGGTTCAACCAATTCTCCCAAGTAACTCTTCTCCAGACTATAACCCTGATATTTTAACAGCTTATGCCCATTACTGAATATGTGGCCTTTCTGAAGGCACAGTAAACTTGCTCTTGACAAGCATGCCTATGATTTGTTTCATATGTGCCCAGACACAAGAGCAATTACCCAGGTTTCACTGAAGCATTCTGTTTGAAATTAACAACCATCTCTAACAATGGCTTTTTTTCTTCTCTTTGTTGATTTCTGTAGAGCAACAGTAAAGAGAAATATTCACAGGCTTTAGGAAAATTCCCTCATTAAAAATCCCTCATTAAAAATTCAGCTACAGAAAAGGATAATAGGAAAATGGGAGCTACATACACTTTTCCATTAGTGTACCCCCCAAAAAAATACAATTAAAATACCTTTATTTGAATAAAAGCAGTCAGATAACAGTAACAGTCCTTTGTTTACTAGTCAAAACCATCCTCAGAGTAAATCTCAAAAAAAAATTTCAAATCATAACTAACTAGACAGTTATTTCAAAATCTATGCTTGGAGATACCTATGTACTTGGACAAGGGAAACAAAACTGCACATTGTAGTATTCAGGGTTCTCAGTTTACTTCGATGACACTAAGGAGGCTTTATTTGCATATATATAAAATTGGGGGGTACCACAGCATCTCCTTCACACAACTGTATGAGTAGATAAAACAAGTGAACTACAGGCCTTAGTAAATTTAAACTGAAATTTTACTGCGGGACTCAGAGACAAAGCTTCAGTGCAACTCCCCCAAAATCTGATAGACTTTTATCTACCGATTACAGCCACTAATATGAAGGCCAGTTAAGAACTCCAATATACCCTAAGGTTAACATTTGAAGAGGTCTATCTTTTTTCCCTCCTGATTAACTCAATTCCTTAGTTAATATCTTCTAATTTGATGGAAAGGAATTAGGTAATTCCAAATGTCATCGGGAAAAACTTTATCATTAGAAAAGACCGTGAAGAACATGTCTGGCTGAGCAGCACCATGCAGGTACTGACATGTTTTGTGGGGCTGGCAAATCTGCACACCTTAAGCTGGTTCATGGAAGCAGACACTGTGCTAATTTCACTTACTTTAAAAAAACAATGACTTGGAAGAGTACAATAACTCATGCCAGAAAACATAGGATAGCATGCTACTGCCAGGCATCTAAAAACCGAACAATCAGGTAACGACAAGATTTTAATGTAATTACCAACTTCTAATTTTTCTATTCTTTTGGAATAGCTGCAGAGGGCAAAACAGAACCATCACCATAAGAAAAGATTAATACAATGCAGGAAAAAAGAAAAAAAAAAAGAAAAAGGAAAAATTTAACGAGTAAATACACCTATTTTCATACTACAATGCCTAAAAAAATTATATCTAAATCTTCTGAGTTCCTGAAAGCCATTTAACCTTGTGCTGTTTTAGTATAAAGGCTGTTTTAGTATAAAGTTTACTTGAACGCTGGATGAACTAGGTACAGGTTTTCAGATAAACATAGAGAGTTTTTATTTTTATCTTCTATTCTGCTCCATACTACAGGCAGAAGCAATCCCAGGTTTCTATTCCTGGGACACAACATATCTAACTCTGCCTCTTTATAGCTTTAAGATAAATTCCATGTACTGTAATTAAACAAAAAAATGATCAGATGAAGACTAATAGTCCTCATTCATGCACTAAGTATAGCTAATGCCTCTTTTAGTTGATGCTACATACTATTTTCAATCATTTATGTGTAAATTCATTTGGTTAAAATAATTAATAACTTGGGGGATGGGAGGGCAGGTAAGGTGGGAGACTTGTTGTCATGAGAATGTGACTCAGATCTCTGAAATGAGAATGCCAGCTGGAAATCACCGGAAAGCAAAATAACACCAGGTGATTTTCTTCAGTTTAGAGTTTTTTGTTCTTTCATCATCTCAATCTCCTAATTTTAGCAAAAGTGAGTCTCATTTTAGTTCAGGTATTTCTTCAAATATTTTCATTTAATATAATCATTCCTTTTACTATAATGAGGTTGCTTATGGTCACTGAGTACATTAACAGATTCTGCACATTTTTCCTTCTCACTCTGAGTACTTATTTAGATGCATCTTCTGACACGTAACTACAATGACTTCAACAGCAGCGTAGACAATATAGCTGTAAACTTCAGGAATTGAGACAGCCATGTAAACTGCTGGAAACACCCTTATTTCAAAACCTTCTAGCAAGAGGTTGTAGATACAGTTTCACACTTCATTTCTTTTGACATGTCCCCAGAAACACTGCTGTGTGTATCTAGTGACAGGACTTGAAACCTCAAATCCCAACCACCTCCAAGGCTCTATTACACTATCTACTGCTCACATGAAAACGAGTCTTTTTTTTTCCCCCTGGAAACAAGTATTTAGTGTTTGTATGAACACATCTCTTTTGCTCAAAATAGTGGAATGAATGACTAGCAAAATGTGTTATAACACCAGAAAAAGAGAGTGCCTGAAGTTAGGCTCTTGAGAGTTAGGAGGTCACTGATTACATTCTTTATATAGCAGGGTTGGGATTTTTTCCCCTCATTTTTTATGGAAAAAGAGTCTAATTTTAAAAATACCAGTTTCTGCAGTCAATTTCTGGTTATGTTCTAATAGCATCCTGATTTATGCTTTCCTTCACCCCCTATTAGCAAGTCTTATAATTTAAAAAATTATGAAAAAATAAAAAAAAAAACAAGCACCCCACAACATTTTCCTATTCTTTCTTGTCATATGTCCTTGATACATCTTCTTTTTATTTCATACAAGTACAGTGGGACCATACATACACAAATGAATTTATATAATCTCAATTTTTCTGTTTTACAATTTACTGATTGAAGCATACATTTTAAAATTACTTTTAAAGAGTGAATTAAGTCCCTACTCTCTTCTTATAGAGCAGTCATTCATTTTCACCTGAAGCAATTAATGATTTATTTATTGATTCTATGATGTCGAGAGGTTTACCTGTGTGTATGGAAGTACTCTTTCACAGCTCCAACTGGGAAAAGTCCTATCAAATAAAATGAATGTCTGTTTAAATCACTGTTGTACAAGATGCAGTGAGGAGCAATAAGACCCCAATGCTATAGCAATAAACAAGCAATAAAAATATTTCCCTTGAGTGACCATGGTATAATTTAAGTGCTGAAGTTAGAGGAAGAATATTAAAATGAATATAGACTAGTTGATTGAGGATAAACATCAGGAGAAAGACTTCTTGACCTTTTCAGTAAGCTGATGACAACTGGAAGAGATGGTGAGTGAAAAAAAAAACCAACCCTACTCAGAAGAGATTGAATCACCTTAAATTTGCAGTGGATTTAGTGAAGTGCATAGTCCCATGGGCTGGAGACATGAAGAGAGATAGCAAGGTTGACTGTGAAAATGAAAGAACTGGACACTGAAGGGTGCTATGGAAATACTGAGGCAAATTATTTTAGCTACTACTAAAGAACAGAAAGGAAAAATCCAACACTAACTGAAGTGTATCCTCAAGCCTGTTACTTCATTTACATTTTTGACCTGATTCCGAAGGAAAAAAAACAAAACACACACATACACAAAAAAACCCCACAAACTCTAAACAAAACCCAAATCTGCTACAAATCAGAAAAAGATTAAGAATAGTCCAAACTAACAGTTTAAAAATTTTCCTTGCTTCTGATTTTATAATTCACTACTGCAAACGAATTTGTGACCTGCAACTGTCTTTGATATCTCATATCTTAATTTTTTTCCTTTTTTATCCAACCTATCCCTCATTCCCATTGCACTAAATGGTCACTGTGGTTTACAATTCCTTTCAGCCAACTGCACAGGATTACATATACACATACAATAAAAAAATAAAAAAAAAGGGGTTTGAAGTTTCTTTTATTATTTATAATTGCATTTACAATTTTAGTGTGACATTGTCAGCAGAGAGATAAGAATAAGCTGCAAACATAAGGATTTAAAAATATAAGCAGCTATTTGTTGCAATTTTCTGCATAAATAAGAGAACTGGAGAATTTAAAAGGCAAGTTATACTATGGAGATTTAAAAACTAAGGTTGAACATCACTGAATTTAGAGAGGCACTGCTACTTGCTCTTTCTTAAAGACTTTCCAATGTCTGACATTAAGACTCATCAGATGTCCAGTGCCTATTTCTGTTGCAGCCTGGATGTCACCTAATTTGAATGTCTATTATTTGTTTAATAATTTTCATAAATCTGATTACTGTTACAATCAAAATGGTCAAGCTCCTCTTAAAGAAGCCCAAGTTCTTTTTAACCTCTACTAAAAGAAGCTGAAAGCCATGCTAAACTGAAAACTAAAATTACCGTATGCTTCAAATTCATTAAAGTTATCTGATACAGTTTTCATGGAATAAAATACATGGAAAGCTATAACTTCATACTTTCGTTTTCAATCTGCGCATGCAACTAATGGAAACTTAATAATCGTTCTTCATGGCAGCAGTTACCAAATTTAAACATCCCTTCTTATTTTGTGAAATTCTCTGATCCTAGCTACTCACCAGAGCACCCTCACTTTCACCCCATACTTACCTCTCAGTCATTCTTCTCATGGAATCATTAATGGTCTATCACTTTCTCTCCTTCCCCTCTCTTTAAAATTTCTCTAAAACAGTGTGGTCCCCTTTAGGACTCAGTGAAACAGCAGGCAGAGCTCTCCAGAACACTACAAGTCCGTCAGGGTGGTCACTGTCCTGTAAGGGACTTGGAGAAGGAGAGTCCCAAATGCCCTTCCTAATCCATATGTTCTAACCCTTGCAGACCATCTTATCACACAGTTTACTACAGGTGACACTGACACATTTCATTAACAGTGATGCCAAGATCCATGCCTGTGTGTCCAAAGATGCCTCTCTGAGACATACTGTCAGCTCCATGCATGTTACTTTTCCCTCATCTCTCAGAACTGTTGCACTAATGAAGGCATTATTAAGGAATAGGTCAGAGAACTACAGAAAAGGGGAAGGAGAGGAACCATGGTGGTTTGTTTTGCAAAGGCCTCACTGGGACTGGAAAACCTCTGTCTCATAGGTTAAGACCTGGCTGTAATTCAGAAAGTAAATGGTCAGCTCCTGAAGGCCCATAGTGGCACTTCAGCCACATCAAACTCATGAAAAGGGTTAAGAACTCATTATGATCAGGCCAGGATTATTCTCTATCAGAAGGAATTCATCCTAAAGAGTTTCTTATTTCCTTCAGGATTTTTTGGTTTTGTTTTGTTTTAATTACTTTGAGTTTTTTGGAGGGGGTCAGGGTTTTGGTTTGTGGTGTTGTGAGGTTTCTTTTTTGTTTGCACGTTTGTTTTCTTTTTAGTTTAACACTTTATTTTTATATACTGCTGAGAGTTACGAAGGTGAAATTCCATAGCACACCTCCAAATTGCCCCATCATACTTTAGCGGCACAGTGTCTCGTGTGGACCATAAACCTCAGTGTTTGCAAGTCCTTAGCTCAATATTCTGCTCCTCTCCTCCTCCATTTGGCTGTCAGAGACTAAGATCAGAAAAGACAGTTTGGGCTACCATTTCCAGATGAGGAAATAAATTGGCAAAATCAGTCTATTTGGATAGAGGTGATATGTTTAATTTATACAGATAAAACCACCAGTTCTTCATACATGAGTAGTTGTAACATTTTATTTTGTTACTTTTTTTTTTTTTCTCCCTTTATTTCCTGCTGCCCTGATCCTGAATAATCTGTAACCAACTGTGTTCATCCGTACGTGCTCATCAGGCTGACATGTTCTACTCTGCAGGGTGGTCATTTCAGCAAACATCCTCCAACTATTACAGAAAAGCAATAATATTAAGAAAGGAATGGCAAGGAATCTTTTGGTACTAGCAGATTTTGACTGCTATAATGCTTATTAAATCTGACACAATGAATGAACCACAGGACCTGATGAAATCCACCCATGGGTCCTGAAGAAGCTGGCAAATGAAGTTGCTAAGACACTGACCATCATATCTGAAAAATCACGGCACTCAGGTGAAGTTCCCAATGACTGGAAAAAGGGAAATATAACCCCTATTTCAAGAAGGGGAAAATGGATGAGCCAGGGAACTACAGAGCAGTCAGCCTCACCTCTGTGCCTGGCAAAATCTTGG
>JANRGW010020306.1:0-117050 GCA_024733675.1 Psilopsiagon aymara | reverse complement strand
GGGGGGACGACACAGCATTTCCTACTCCTTAGGATGACCAGTTTCTGTGCATTACTCAGTCACTACCTCCATAGCCCAGCCTTTGCACTAGTAAGTGCAAAGTGGAACTGTTAAGTCAGCCTGAAGAAAGATCTAGTCTACAGCCAAATTCCCAACACTTTTCATGAAAAGACCCCAAACCCATCATTTTCAATTCTCACAAGAGACCTGGTGCCCAAAAATACTTTTCCAGGAAATCAAATGAAGTTAAGTGAACAAATTCTCCAGGCACCAGGAGTGTGTACATGCTCCACAGCACAATTAAATTTGAATAGAAAGTACTGAGGGACTGCCAGATTGAGAGAATCTCATACCTTTATTTATAAATACTTTTTAGCACCTTCACTGGGCCTAGAACATTGGATTGATTATTCTGAAACAGGGCTTTTTGGGTATAAAAAGAATTACTGCTACCAGACCTGCAGCACTCACATATAAATATTAGCACTTCTATATCTAAATACACTACCAGTGTACCTTACTATAGCTGAAATACTTCCTCTTTTGAGACAAATCCTGTACATCTTATTCACATAAAATTCCCACAGGAATTAATAAAGGAATTATATATAAATGTGCAGCAGGTACATTATGGATAGGAAAGCCCTCTGGACCCAATATCATAGATGTTAGATTAGGTGTGATCTAGAGATCCAACAGACAGGAGCCAGACATCCACACACAGTCAAGGGGTGGAGGTGAGGTACTCCACAAGCTTTTTCACATGCCCTAACTGGAATCTGAATTTGGATGCAAAGATCCACTTTTGCAGCATGCCTTTATAAACATACGAAAGGACAAGTGTTCCTGAAGTTCAGGTGAGATCCTAAAGCAAGGTGTTGTAAAGAATCACAATTTGCCAGCATCCCAATTACAGAAAAAGAAAACCAGAACTAGATTATGCATTAATCTTACCACGCCTAGTGAAGAACAATTTATATTATCCTCAAGTTATGTCTAAAATATCCATCTACAGCCACAAAAACTATTTTACACATCTCTGCTACTTAAAGTTGAGGGGAAGGGACAAAAAGTAGCATTGCCTTTAAAAAGGAGGCCTATTTGGATACCAAAATGCAGTGACATTTCACATGCTCTGATTTATGGTGAATAAAAGCAATAGCTTTCAATCCTCAAAAAGAGCTGTGCAAGTGATTAAAAGTAAAATCCTATTTATACTTCTAGAAAACAAGAACATTATCACTTGCTACGCAATGACTTAGTTCAGAGCTGTGCCACTTCGTAGTTACGACTGCCTCATTTCTTGAACAATAAATATCTTCTCAATGTGTCTGTGTCTCCTGTACATATCAATACATAAGCTCCATGATGGTTATCAAACGCAGGCATAAACTCCCCCTAGTACTGGCCTGGAAAGAAGATGATGATTTTAAATAGCTATGGAGAAATTAACTTCCCAATTGAGATTTCAACTTGTTGGCTTACATGAATCAACACATATAATATCCAATCTTATATTATTATGTAGTAGAAAAGTTAGCACTGAGCCGCAGAATTAGGTCACTTGTATTAGATCTTCTAATTAACCAGTTCTTCCTTTAAAAGAGCGCTCACTCGTCTTTCAAGACTACTACAGCATTTTGTCAATAGAGTTCAGAGCAGGGCTAATGATTACCATTAGAGAAAGCCCAGAGTGATTTTAAGAACTTATCTTCCTGTATTTTGTTCTTTTTATCCAACTGTGGGATCCTGAAGTGAAGTCACTTCAGACAACTTTTAAGGTTTAGGGGAAAAAATAAAAATGAAATAAAGAGGTCAGGGAGGGAGCAAGAAGAGAATTTTCTGTAAGTGGTAAAGACAAGCTACTTCAACACAAAATACTCCCCTCCAATTTACAAGCTGATGATAGAAAAACAACACATCCTTAGATACATTTTTAGTGTGCATCTATATATACATATATATATGTATGTATATTTATAAAAGGCTAGTAGTTTTTGGGGTGGGGAAAGTGTAAGAAGAAAATTAACACATAGCCAAAAATATTTTCCTTCTACTATTCTCTTGCTGTGATTCCTGGCCTTTTAGTAGTTTATTCTACTGTAAAGAAATTCTGCCCATGTTGTTTGAGAGTCTGTCCTTTGCCATAACTGAACTTGTGCCTTTCCGTGCTTGTGTATTCATCAACTCAAACAGCCTTTAGCAGTCTGCCTCATCCGCTCCTTACAGAAGTGTCTTTAACCAAACTGACGTCTCCTTTTGCCAATCTACTTAAACTCATGTGCAGAATCTCTGGCTGAATTTCACCTTTCCAGTTCCTTAAACACTTCTGATGGGTGTTCAAACCCAGTCCTGAACAGATTTCAGAGAAACTGAATGAGCTCTAGGCTCTGTACACACTGCTGCATCGGATGAGATGCTGTTATTATTTGCAACATCCCCTTTCCATCGCTGCTGTACCTTTTATTTTTAAATACCTAGGTGAGAAAAATGCCAGCCCAAGCTGCTTCTAAAGAAACCTGCATTGATCAGCCATGCACATCACCACAGGAACAGTGGAAGCTCTGATAGTTATGTACTGCCTTGCCTCCACAGGATTCACTGGGACCTACTGGTGAATGTCCTACTGGCAGCCACCAGTCAGGACCCCTGCATGTGCTTGGGGTTTATCCTGACAGTGTCCTATCCTGTCCCAGCCCTAAGGACCACATAGCAGTTCTGAGCTGCACAGGCAGGGCCTGGATACAAGGATCCCCAGCACTCCATGCAACTTCCTGCTGGGAAGCATTGCTTCAGCATGTATTCCAAGCCTGCTGAAGGATTAGAGATCCTTCCTCCTATTCCCAGGGTATGGTGGTAAAGGTTTCAAATCCATCTGTGCTTTTCACACCCTTTTACAGTGTGAAAGGGGGCCTTTGGGTCAAATAGAGGACCAGCATGTCCAAAAATATATTGCTTCAGCTTACTGCTGCAACTTACAGTGCTCAGTTTATGTTCCAGTAGTTGAATCCTCCAGTTAACTACTTTGTTTGCTTTTTTAATAAATCTTTTTGAATTCTGTTATCTCCTCATAGCACTATCTCAGTTACCGGGAGATTTCCTTTCCATTTATATAAGGCTACTCCTCCTCCCTGCTGGCTTCCTCTTTGATCTCCTCTCAGCAGTTAGAAATTATTGACCGCTCACGCTGTGTTGATTTTCCTGCTTGCCATTTGAATGAATTATCATCATTATGCAATTCCTCTGAGAAACAGTAAAGTTGGAGGGTGAAGTTCTTCTGGACAGCTAAAGAAGCCAATGGCCCTTTTTCACTTTTATCCACCATGCACCCTTGAATCAAGTTTTGTGCACGACAGAAAGGTAAATTCCACAAAACTACAATACAATAAGCAATTGGGCAAAAGATTACCCCAAATCAATGGGAAACTCCTGCTGGTTTTAACCCTAACCCTTTCCTGCACGTGGTGAGCAATTCCTGTATGAGTTGGCACTCAGGCTACGTTAGAAAAGGAAGTATTGCCTGATTTACTATAAATTAGTAATGGGCAAAAGTAGCCAGCTGCGATACTCCATTGATTTCAATGAGTAGGATTCCTCTAAGAGTATCCATTTCCATGTAAGCCCTTTGCTTTTCATATGACTGAGAAGCAAATTTAAAGGAAATTACGTTATCAATATTTTAGTGGATATACTCCATTTTAATGATATTTATAAGATACAGTTTTGGCCCTAGATTAAAAAGAAAACACATCAGTTTGTTATTCCCATTGCTTTTTTTGGCCAGTGTTATTTAAAAATAAAAATCACAATAAGTATATCTTGAATAATTCATTAATCTGATTTTACATCATTTTGGCTTCCCATACCCCACCTCCTTACCCCCAATACAGACATGGCTGCTTCTATCCATAAATAGCAATCCTCAGCTACTTTCACCTTGGATTCCTGTGGAAGAGTAGAGGGCAATTTTCTGGTAGATAGTTATTGAGACGGTGCTCCGAGAGGACTTACAAACTGAGATGTCCAAACTGTTTAAAAGAGGCATCCAGAAAAAGCCCTCTACCAGAATTTAGTTGATGATTTAAAATTAATGAGCTCCTTAAACAAATATTTTTAGGCCAGTTTTATGCCAATGATTTGAGAGCACCACAGTATAAGAGCAGCAGCACAGCTTCCAATGGCTATGCTGTCACACTGTTTTTAATTTAAAAGCAAAGAGCCACACTATCCTTTAAGATACAATTAAAACAGCAAATATGATTTGATTTATTAAACGCTACTAATAAGCAAAGCTAGCCAGCTGGGCTCAATCTGCAAGGGGGAGAGTGATGGATGAATTGACAGATTCATAGTTCACCTGACAACTAATCCACACAACAGCTATGGTGGCAGCTCTGTGGGAAGGGGTGCAATTTGGCGCAAATCATCATCA
Source organism: Psilopsiagon aymara (assembly GCA_024733675.1). Classification (NCBI taxonomy): domain Eukaryota; kingdom Metazoa; phylum Chordata; class Aves; order Psittaciformes; family Psittacidae; genus Psilopsiagon; species Psilopsiagon aymara. Next base: position 112,618 of record JANRGW010020306.1, on the reverse strand, counting down.
TCATCATCCTCATCATTTGTATGTCTATGTCAGCTTTCAGTCCTCTATCTTGCAGATCTTTGCAGGCGCTTAATTAAGCCTCACGACATCCCCTCAAGGGAAGTCAATATTAGTTCACCTACAGGTAAACTGAGATACAGCAATGCGCAACTTGCTCAAGGTTACAGAGTGGGCCAGTGGCAAAGCCATGAATAAAACCCTCTAAAATTTGATGCCAGTAGCCTGATTTAATTATGATGCTCACCCTTCTGTTACCAGTTCCACACTGGAAATAGCAGTGGCAGATGCTTTGGGAAGGAAGCAAAATTAGGCAAAAGCAAGAGGTAACAAAGTAGTAAAACAATATAGAACCTATGCTCAAAAAATAAAATATAAATACTCTCTCTAAATGCAGAAACACGTCTCCTGGACATCTTTTGTTGCATAAAGAAGTAAAACATTTTCCTTTACTGAGGGAGGAATGTCATAATTTTATTTGCTCCCTGACCCACCATTCTCCACAACTAATTAATGTTAGTGGCTAGATAAGTAAACTAAACCATTGTGGTAGCATTTCTCAGATGCCCTGCATGTATGCAGACAGTGACAAAAAACAGATGGAGAATACGATAATGAATTGAAATGTTCTATTTAAAACTTGTTTGTCAGCTGTAGTGAAGCTGACACTGTCATCATGGCAACAAGTCACAACACTTCACATGTTGTGCCTCTGTGCTCAAGTTTGCTACTCAGAGCTGAGCTGTTGGAAATTGGAAGTTCTTGAGCAGCCCAGTGAGTGGAACAACAAAAAAGCAATGGCTATGTCAGGTTTCTGCTGCACTCAGACTGGAAGGAGAAAGGTCAGCGGAGCACTTGGGTTTATAGCAAACTGATGGTTACCTCTATTATGCTGCACCAGATTAAAAAGTCAAACAAACCAATCTACATAAGCAAAACCACTCAAAACTATACAGTGACTTCATGGTTCAAGGCACTGATAACAGGCTAACTTTCTTCAGCTCAAGGTCACTGGCTGAAGTTAAACTTGTTCTTGATGTAACTCAAAGTCATTGCAATCTGCTGCTGAAATCCTAAGCCTATGCAAAATGCACTCCTGCTTCTGGACACAGTCCGCTTTTATGACAAGGGCCACGGCCATTAGTGCTGCCACCTTGATACTCTTCACGAATTTGCTTTGAGGTTTGTTTTTTTTCTTTCTATACACAACAGGAAAGAATAGACCTTTTCATACTCATAATTTGTTGCCCAAACCCAAAGCCAGTGAATTTGTAGTGGAGGAAAGAAATATTTTACAAGGTGACAAAGCACAAGACCTTCACACACTTTGTCTGATTAAACTTCAGCCACAGCTGAAGCCCAAACACAGATCTCAGCATCACCCATTTGCAGTTATGCTTACACTACTACACATTGTAGACAGTAATAACAATTGCCAGAACTGAGATTTCTGTCATCTTCTCACAGGGCTTTTGAAACTAAGTCATGCTGCTAAAATAGCCTGTAATTCTAAACTACTCCAGATTAATTTAAACGGATTTGCATTTACATTTCCTTTACTTGTATTAGTTATGGCTATGCACAGTCAAAAGGAGTAATTAATAAAGAGTAAAAATTCAAAAGCCTGATTTTTCTCTACATTACCAGTAACTGGCTTGAATCTAATAGAACTAATCCTTGTGTAAAAGAGTGAAAAATTATAGGCAAATCAGTCTCAAGCATTCTACTTGGTCTTAATTATTCCACCTTTTTAGGAGAGGTGAGAAAAATGTCTGCAGAACTGCCTACTCAATAGAGCATGAATAATGAAAATATCTCTACCCAGCTTGCAACCTCCTATAACGATGGTTGTAGAAAAAGAGTACATTATTTAACACCTTGGCAAATGCACAGGACATTTATATCTCAGTTTTTTATTTTGCTAGATTTATGTATTTAAGCTAGTTGTGATCAAAATTACTTGCAACACTTCTGGGCACAGAATTGTTCTTGCTATTGTCTCAATAGAGACTGTCATAAGGAAAAATCAGACACTGGTTTTAGCAGCAAGGACTTGATTTATTATTGCTTCAAACAAGTTCCATGCATTAAAGATCCCCATACAGAAGATGACATGTTCTTTCTTTAAAAACAGCTACATGCTTTAGGACAAGTGACATGATCCAAATGGTCTCAACTGACATTGATGGCTATTCTAATGCAGCACAGGAATGTCTCCCTGACTCAACACGCTAACATTTTTTCAAACAGAGAGAAGAATAATAAAGGGAGAACAATACTTCATTAAAATAAAATCTCAATTCTGCAGAAATTCCATTTTCATCTCATTTTCTCTATTGGCTGCTATCCCTTAGGCTAAAGAAAGCCTCTCTACATACACACACACAGAGCCCCCTTTATTCAGACGTGAATTTCAGCACTTGATAATAATCTATGGAGGGTCACATCTGAAATCCACTGCTTTGGAGGGAAAACATTCCATCATTTTCACTTGCTTTTAAGGACAGATAAATAGAGATGTGTTAATTATATCAAATAAATTCCTAAGTAACACCACATACAAAACCACAAGTAGACATTTTACTGTGAGAGAGAATTGGAAAAAGAGGAAAACTGATAGAGCTGAAGGGACACAGTGATATCACACAGACTACTGATAACATAGTGGTTTAAACTGCTGTAATACAATTTATCTTGAGAAAATCCCAAAGTACTTTATGTAGAACAGGTAAGCACATTTTTAGATTTTAATATAGCTAAAATATTTTACCGTTAAGTACAAGCAAAAGGGCAATTTATTATGTAAAGTTGAAAAAGTTAAAATAAAAAGCTAGTTTATTATTTTATTCCCTTGCAAGCACATGGAACAAATGAACCTATCATTTTCACCAAGTCTTTTTTTCTTTCTTTTTAGGAAAGACACTTCTTTCCTTATAAGGCATATTATTGTTCCACTATTACAAGAACAATTTGATAAAGACTGTGTTGGGTCCCACTACTAAAACAGATTAAAAGTGATCTGAACTATTCCTAAGGAACAAAACATCAATTACAATGTCAGCAATTCTGCTCATGTCAGAATAACATGAAGACAGCAGCAATTATGTTACTTTGGGTAACTCATATGTATGTGAGTGGACAGAACAACCCTCCATCCTAGAGGTTCCAAGGAGATGTAGACAACTTATACATTCTTTCTTGCTTCATCATTTGCCAGCCTAGCTTCTCTTCTGCTTTCCTCCTACAGTCCCAGCCTTGTTATTATTCCCTCATGGCTCTGGTTTCCCCTTTCCTACCCACACATCAAATCTTTCCAAGGACATGACAGGTTCCTCTGCTCTGCTTCCATGCATGCACTTCAGCTACAGCAACTCCTCCTTTAAGTCAACTATGTCCACTTCTTAACAAGCAGAAAAGCCCAGTATCTCAAAAGACATCAGGATAAACTGTTAGTGTTCATTTAAGAACTGCAATCAGTCAAGCTATGTTGATTCATGTACACCAAACCAAGGAGGTGGCCAATTGACCAAAGCAGTCATTTTCAGGACTAATCTCAGCTCTTCACTGCCAAGGTGCCCACCATGGCAGGAAGACCAACATCACCGTGCATGTAGTCACGAGGCCAACAAGGGCTACAAGGAAACAACAGGCCCTGAAATGTACCCACTCCCCAGTGGAGAAAGTCCAGTGAATTAAGCAATCATGCCACCTGCCCCCTTACCACATGTAATAGCAAGTCACAATACATCAGACCAATTTAAATCACAGGAGATTTTTAGCTTGATTTTATTCTATCTCTGCGCAGAAAACCTTTGCTAAGGATCAAATTCTAAAAAAAGGATTAATCACAACACAGAATGTAAAAGCACCTAAACAGCACCCTCACTATTGTCCCAGCATGTCTCTTCTTTTGCACTAAAACAAACAAAACCCCCTCCAAAACCAGAAAAGCCAAACTGCTATTTCACAGCTTTAAGTGAACAAACTTCTTTTTCAAGACAGAGGGATAACGCTCAACAGAAAAGCTGCTACTAACTGCTGCTTAGCACATTTTCAGTGTTATTCTTGATCTTCATGTAGCAATTGCATCTGGTTTCCTAAATCTTCCATTCTGCATTATGCCCCATGCAAGTTTCTCTTTTGGGTCATCTCTGACTTAAGCCAGGAATGGAAAGAATACTCATACAAGAGAAGAGATACAAAAGTAACTTGGCTCCTTTCAGCATTCTCTGAATAGATTCTTGAAGTTTTCCTAGAATGTTTTGGGTGAAAAAGCGAGTTGACAGATTCAAAGCATTTACCTGCAGATTTAGGAAGAAGGGCAAGACATATTATCATAGAATCATTTAGGTTGGACTTCTAAGGTCGTCAAGACCAAATGTTACTGTAAGTTGCAACAACATTGTTGGTACAGAGGAGTAGGTACAGTACCTTGGAGAGTAAGCTTAAACACCCTGCATAGAACTTCAGCAGGTTTTCTACAGTTAAATGTACTTTCACACAACTCTGAGACTCTGAGAACACTAAGACTACAGGTAGAGGTGAGACTATAGGTAGAGATGTGAAAGCAATTGAAAGCATAACCAAAATGTACTGCCAATCTGCAAGTGTTTCCCACATACAGCCAGTGATTTCTTCCCAAGTCAAAAAAGTGGGTGTCCAAACCTCCTCTGCAGTCAAAAGAGGTGGGTTTCTTCTACATAGATGAGTATAATGCCACTGAAGTTCCTCATCCAGTATCTCTTTAAAGCTGATGGAGAGAGGAAGGTACTTACAGTGTTGAATTTCTCTCCTCTAAAGCAGCCATCTGCAACAAAGATGAACTGTACCCTACAAGGCCCCATTTCTCTCCACCACCTACAAAAACGAGTAAGGATGGGGAGCTCAGATATAGAAGTTTATACTGGAGATGTCTGAAGTTAGGTGAAACAAATCTCATTGTAGGAGTTTGTCCAAAGAGTTGAAAGAGGAGAGTATTTAATTAAAGAGCTATTTCAAGATAACCATCATAGTCAAAAAAAAGAAATAATTCACTTGGCTACCGCCAGCTTTAAGTTGGGATTGTTTCTCCTCAGCAAAATTGGTTTAAACATCGCATTCAGAGTTATTTCACCCTGGGGTCCCATTCTCAGTCCCTTAATCCACAACTGCCACTCCAGCAGTCTTCTTTGTAAAAGCAAAGGAACTTTATGGGGACTTCACCAAAGCTAACATCTAAAATTATCTGAATTCCCTGATACAAGGATTATGAGTATCACATATTAATATATTTCTTTTCATTTTTTTCTTCTGCAGGTCTCTGACATACTTCTAACAACGTTCTAGCTGGAGCAAGCCATCTTTTGGCTTTCCTTACTTTTTTCAAACCCAAAAGGTGATTCCCCCGTTCATATTCATTGTCAAGCCTCATTAAGCTTAAGAAAGCGTTTTTATTAACCATAGTGTGTCCACTTTGTTTGGTGAACCTCACTGTGAACATCAGGTAGAAAGTCTTGCATACCACTGAGCTATGTGTAAATGAAAAGGCACAAAGTAAGGCAAAGTGCTTCAATAAAAATGCAAAGGGTGGGGTTCTTCTTGTAACAAATGGATTAAACATAGCTGGAGATATTCATACAGGTGTGGTTAGACTCTAACTGCACTGGATTATACTCACATTTATTAATTCAAAGTCTTCAGTTAATAAGCTTGAACTCTCTTGGCTTTACACAGGGTGTATAAGGAGACTGACATACCAACACAGGAAGTACTCTCAACTTTTCCATTTACTTTCCTGGCATTTCTCTTTGATCACTGTCAGGCTAAAATTTGCATCCTGAGAGAAAGAAATAAAAATAACCCATACATGGGAAAGGATCCTCCACTTACTTATGTCTTGTTATTCTCTTCCTTTTATTCTGCCCCTGTCATTGTAACACAGCAGCCACAGAAGCCAAGTAGGTATGGTCCTGTGTTCAGCTGAAATGATGCTTTGTGCTGCTAACAAGTTATGAATCAAGATTACAGTCAATATGGTATAAACTAGAAGGCAGAGACTGGACCGATAAACATACCAAACTTTCTTGCTTATCCTGATCCTGTTCCACCTCTTTTCTCTTTTCCCTGGCAGGTCAGTATTAACACACCTAATTTAAGGTATATATTTATGAAGGAAAAAGAGGTAGTTATTTGGCACACACATAAGAAAAGAGAATTTGGTCCAGACATGAGAACACAATGGTAGAAGAAAGGAATTAAGAGACATAAAAGAAATAACCAAGGCAAGGAAAGGCTCATGTGTTAATAGCAGTAAGAATTAATTACGCTAACATTACTGGTACACACCAACAGGTTAGCATTATTCTGACAGTGTAAGACAAACATAAACAGGCACATAACCAGCCAAAACAGGTATAGGCTTCTCCTGTGACATCAGAAGGACATAGAGTAACTGGAGAAAACAGGAAATCTAACATATCAATTTTATGCAGAAAAAAAAAAAAAAAAAAGATTATTAATATACAGTAGTACTATCTTGAAAAAAAATGGCCCAAAGCCCAATTCAGTGACCACTTCTTGGCTGAGTAGCTGTTTTGTTTCCCAAATATGGCAGGTGATTTTTAATGATACCTTTAATGAAGTCTTAGTTTGAGGAATAGAGGGGTCCAGTATGCCATATTTCAGATTTCACTTGTCTTTGAAAAAACCCATGCACCCCACTAATATTAAAACCAAAAAGGCCTAAAATTGTAACCAACAGCCAGGTTTTGTTCTCTGTTCCTAACATGAATGGAATGGGTTAGAAAATAAAAACAGTGGATTATATTAACAGCATTTATGTCAGCATCCACTAGGATTTAAGAGTTTGCTGCCTTCAGCAGCAACAAACCTGTTTTAGATCCATCAGTTGGCTGGGATACTTCACCTAATGCCCAGTACTGTAGGTGTGAATACTCAAGAAAGAGAACATGTTTATTCATGATGCAAAAATTATACAATTGTCCCAACAACCTTGGTGAATTCACCTCCCTTCAGGTTTCCAGTGAACTCAGATAAACTGTTCTGTGGCCAAGAACATTGCATCAGCCTCAGCATAAAGTTTTTCGGGTACCTTAGAAACTGTGAAGTCAGGGTAGAACATCACCTAAGTGATTTTTCCTCGTAATTTAAGTATAATTGAATCTCTGCCTCTTGCTTGCAGACTGCTCGCTTGTGAAAATAATAACTGACATGGACACAAACTAATACCACAATACGGCTAAGTTTTAATACAGCCAAGTTCATTTAGGAAAATCAGTTGGAGCACTCCAAGGTCCTTAGGAATGAATCTTCTATTCCATGGCTTTATGACATCTTTGAAGTATTCAATGCTTGGGGGGTGGGGGGGGGGAAGAAGATTAAAAATATTGAAGTGTTCTGTGAAGGTATTAGCCTTTCATTCCTTTTGGCCAGCTACAACTTGTCAGGATGCTCAAACCCCAGACACTATACCATTCCCCAAAGCCTAAATGACATTCATCAAATAATTTCCTAATGAAATGTATTAGAAACCACTTAGAAAAAAACATATCTGCCTAATTTCCCAGAACAGACTAGAGGCTTAATTTTGTTCTCAGCTACACTGGAGTACTTCTAAAATAACTTAATTAATGACATTGAATTACTCAAATTCTCACAGCAGCATATCTAGAAGGTGAATTTGGTTGTGGGGACAATAGATTACAAGGACTCAAGGTTCAAGTTTCAAGCCCCAAATATCCATCTGATTTAGAGCTGCTGTCTTGCTTCCTCAGCACAGCGCTGAGGCTTGGGCAGAGGCCACCGAAACAGACTTTTTTTCTGTCATTTGATGGTTTTGTAGCTATCACATATGGATATGAAGCCACAAATAGAGACTAGCCCTAAAGTTGCAAGTACAGCAGTGCTGAGATGGAAGACAAGTAAGTCCAAGGAGTCTCAACAGCTTCCTTAGCAGCTGCTCTCCCAGCAGCAGGAGCAGGGCACAGCTTGCAGTCCAGCCCATGTGTTAAATGAGTTCCCAGTGCATTGTCATTGTTATTAGCAAGGGGTAGATGGAAGGCTTCTAATGGACAAGCTTCGTACTAGGACGTTCCCAAATTATAAGACCAATGAAATAGTACGCACAAAAAAAACCACCAAACCCAAATACACAGAGACAATAAATTCCAAGAAAAGTAACTTTTCTTTCCTTGTACAGAGAAAACAAAAGATTCTCTACATTCTCACCAGACCAGCAGTGGTCAGAGGTGCATTTATTTTTATAAGGCAACAGGAAAAATGGCTATAGATCAGTTAAAATAAAAATCATGAATGATATCTACCAACTGAAAAGAATAGACACATACAAAATAGTTTCTGCTAATTTGTATGGAAAAGGGAGGGAAAAAAAATACAGATATATGCATTTATATAGGCTTAGACGTAATGTTTTTTATTGTGATATCTGTCATTGGAGCACAATGGAAAATACTGCAATTCCCATGCTAAAGGTAGGTTCCACAATAGAGAACTGACTTTGAATCCAGTCTGCCCTACATTTCATATGCACATTTAGGTCACAAAAATCTCATTGATATATCCTGTTCATCTGTTCCTGCCATCTCTCTCTTACAACATGATTGATAAACTAATATACAAAAACTATTTGTAAGACCTATGCCAGGGTGCAATCCGGGGGTCTCAAGAGACCCTTCACTGTTTGTGTCTTGTCCTATAGATGTGGAAGTTAAGGTCTTTGTTGCATTCATGTAGTTTTTCAGCTTCAGAAGGTCTGTTAACTAAACACATTTCTAAATCTAATCTGGTTTTTGTGAACCCCAAACCTGCCATACCTTGGTTTTAACTCACCAGAAGTTCATCAGCTAGATATTTAGCTTTAGAAAAATGCAGACGACAAACTAATGTGCAAGAGCAAACCAGGAAGCACAAAAAATGTCTAATAATTTTCCATTTAAATAGCTGATTTCCACATTATGGAAAATGCATTTTAGAACAAGAGACAGCACATTGTGCAACAGTCGTAGACTGGATTTACTTGCTGGTAGTGCTAAAATGGCCAAAAACTGCAACAGATTCTGTCCACATTGGGACTGGAATGAAACATTAAATTATTGCATAGCCATAAGATAAGAAACCAGTCTATCTCCCCCCAGATGTATGGGATCATCCATAACTTGTATTAGAGGCAATACCAGTAAAATAGGCATGAAAAGCCAGTCCAATCTTCTTTTTGAGAAGAAGTGATATTCATTGCTGCAAGGAGCACACAGATTTAGACACAGTATCGTGAGGGGATGTAAGGTCTTCTTCCTAATGAAGATTACAGTCTAACAGAGAGATCATCTTATAGATGCTTTGCTTCTCTTTTAAAGCCACAAACGCCATTTCTCTTCACATTCACAATCTTAAGGCTGCACAGCAGCTACAAGAGTTGGAAACATTTTATTAGGAAACCATGTAGGGTACTGTTATCTACCATTTCATATAGCCTCACAGTTGGAAATAAGGCTTTCCAGCAATATGATCTCTACCAGCTACCCACAGCCACCTTGCAGAACTCCTCAGATCATATGATGAAAATCCCTGCATAAGACAGTGGTCCAAGTCATTTCTGTATCTCCAAGATGTTTTGTCTCTCAGGCATGTGTACAAGTGGAGCTCTTATTCGAAACTCCCACTTTCTCTCTGTATTATGAGTAATAGCTTCTTTTACACAAGAATAATAGCTTCCTTTGTACACGGCGATCCTATGTACCCCCATCACAAATAAAAGCACATTGGAGGTTGCAATAAAGGTATGTATGTGAGCTAATAGAAGCAGTCAGAGCTGGAAAAATGTGACAACACTGAAACACTTTCTGACACAAGTGCCTGCCCAGCCAGGAACCCATTAGCACCTTGTCACAAAAGCCCCTAAGCACACAAAACTATGAATTTGAAAGTCATAAAAAAAATAGAAATACACAATTAAGTGACCAGTGAAAACCTGTCATCCTTTCTCCTTCTTTGGAGCACAGCCAGAAACAACTGGTGAGAGGGAAAAGATAATTTGGAAATACCTCAACCTCAAATTTTAATGTTTACTGGCAGAGAAAACAAACCAAAAAAACTCCATACAACATGCAGCAAAAGAGAGAGAGGGGGAAAAAAAGTGGTTGGTGGCAATATCTCCATTAATTTTATGAGATTATGAAACTTGAAGCCTGGTGGCTACTGCTGATTTGGCAGGATCTAAGAGCAAATGTACTGAGCATCTCCTGACATTTCCATGCAGAGAAAGTCACAAAGCATCTGCCAAGAACCAACATCTCTACCTTCTGTCTCCCCTATCGGCTGTCCCGGCTTTCCCTAGCTGTGGCTATAACTACTGCTTTCCAAGTATGTTTTCTGTACCTCACTTTTCCTACTCCTCCACTTCAATCACTCCTCAACACATACCAAGACTCACTCCTTCAAATCTAAAGCTTCACCACGGCATGAGAACTACTTACATCTCTGCTGTCAAACTGGACACGTAGCGAGCTTAAATCTAAAAATATGCTCTGCTGGGCTTCTGAAGCCTAACTCCTCTGCTCATAGCTCATAATCTTTGTCTTCAATATCCATTCAAAATCTGTTTAGAACTTGTTTATCCTTTCTAGGATTCTACCAGGAGTCCACCCATGTGTAACTTTATAACATTAAGCCTTTAATTATGAAAAAGAAAAAAGCTTTCATGAGAAACCAACACACCCTCTCTTACCAACACACCTCTCCCCACCCTGTTAGTCTTGATTATACATACTTAGGTGGGAAACTGTTTATTATCACCAATTAAGGAGCAACTCTGTCCTCACTGCCAAAGCCCATCATATTAGAGATTGCCTAAGTACTGTAAAATAAGATGGTCCTTAACGTAAAGAGCTTTTGGCAAGTTTGCCCTGGAGAGGACTCTCCTGGTATTTGCTGCCCAAGACAGCTCTCTGGAACTCCTTTGCTGTTGACTGCACAAGGCAAAAACATCGAGAGAAAACAAGTTTCTAAAAGTAAGTGTTAAACATATTTAGGCACACTTTTTAACATAGATTTTAAAGTAAAAGTTGGACCATCTCAGTAATTTTCATAGGTTCAACTGTTTTGTCCCCTACACTGTTCATTGCACAGTCACTGCATAGCACAAAAAGACTTGGAAAACAGATCTGACAGGCCCTTGGAAATACCCGAGTTTTCCAGGCTTAAGAGAATTAAGGGCCTGACTCTTCCACATAGCACAAATCAGAAATAAATGCAAGGAGTCACCTAACATTATGCTGTTGTAAAACACGTATGCAGCTGAGATGTTGTGCTTGCTTCAGTAGAATAGCTTCAGTAACACGTGCAGATTGACATGCAAATAAACCTCTTGAAATTGCACCAGGAGAGGTGGAGAAAGACAATCTTGATTAAAATTTTTTGAAGGACACTACTATGAGGTGCTTAGTTATGATTAGCTCAACATAAATTATCATATAACCCATTTCCAATGAGAATGCAATATGAGCTAAATTTTGCACTGATTTATGACTTGTGAAGGCTCCACTGAAAACCCTGGTTGTTTCTCAAGTCCAGGTCAATGCAGAATTCAGGTTTGTTTATTTTCATTAAACATCAATAATTGTGCATTAGGGGTTAGAAGGTTGTAGAAATTGCAAAAAAAGGACTTTAAAAACAAATGTATCACCCCATGTAAGGAAAAGATTACTCCCCAGTGCAAAGTCCTAAACCTGTGTTGTTTGCCCGGAATCAAACGCAGTGATATTTCAAAGGTGATGATGTAGGTTTTGAAAAGAAATACAGTAATACAAGTTGTGTCTGAAGCATTTCTTTTATATTTACTCATTCTTGATTCCTCTTTTCAGGCAAAAAGCCTCTACCTGTATCAAGTCCCCATTTAATTTGGCAGCCTGCAAAGAGCAGGCGGTGGTCTACCTTAGACACCAATGAAAAATGCATTTTTCTCTTCCTTTTTTAACCTGCTTCAGGCACACTGAAATCTTCTGCTAGGAAATACACAGACTGCAGCACACTGGTCATAATTGCAGTGTATAGCTGGAGTAATGGCAGAAATTTTGATTTATTTTTACTGGTATAAATGAGAGAGTCAAAGCTCAGAGCTGAGACTGTTCGACAAAACTAGCAACTTGCAAAATTGACCAGTAAAAGGCTGTCCCATCCAAAACAACAGTTACACTTGGGGATTTGGATTATTAAAGATATTTGGATATTTTTTTGTAGGCTTGGGTTTTTTTTAAATTATTATTACATGTAATTAATCTGTACAGACATTATCTCCCTTTAATTTTGCTTGCTGCTTTTCATAGTGTATTTCAAGATATTGGCAAAGTATCTGTCTTCTTTCGTAATAGCTTTGCTCATGCAGCCCTTGGACCTCAAAGCCTTGTGTGATTAATAGCTCTGCCAGCAATTCCTATTTAAAAAATTATTCCTGTTTTATCTCTTTTTACCCTGTTCCTGATTTTCCTCTACTCTCTGAGCAGCATACCCACTGCCAATGACTTCATGCAACCCAAAATTTTACAACTTCATTTCCCACTACTTCTTTTCCACCTGAAAGGGGTCCTGTCGATTTTAAGTGGATAACAACCAAACAACTTAAATGCACAATCCTACAAGTACCTGAATGCCCACTATTGATATAAGCTGAAAGCAGTAATTTAGCACCTCTGAAAGAGCTCAGCACCTTGTAGGAATGTATCAGTGTTTCAGCTTGCTAAGTTATGATTTGCACATTCCTCTGTTTCCCACTCAGAAGTCATCATTACCTTCTAGTCTTGCATTTCAACAAAACAGAGAAAGGTATTTAAACAAGATCACACAGGATCTGGCACCAAGCAGGCAATGCAAGTTCTTTATTGTAAGCCTCGTGAGTATAAGTTATATTCTGAAAATGATTCTGTCATCCCCCTGAAAACTTCTTTTTTCCTCCTAACACATATCTAATGCTTCTCGACTGTTTAGGTAGCCATGTCTCCTCAATATTTCATTCAGGTGTAGCACAGAAAAGTCTAACAAACCTGGGCCAGCAGCCAAGCTTGCCAGCGACTGACGCTCGCTTAACTGAGCAAAGATTTGCTCTGCTCCAAGCAGGAACCCGAATAAGCAAGGACCAGCAGTGACAGTGAGGGTGCAGGCTTGCATCCTAACAACCCTGTTTCCAGCTTGTGCTCAGGCAAGTGGAACCAGCACTTAAGCTGAATGCTAAAACGCTTCAATCTTCTGCTTCTTTCCAATTCACCTCCTGTATAAACGCAGGACTTTTTAGTAAGAGCGGCACATTAGGGTACTTACATCACTAATCCAGGCATAATTTTAAACTCAATGAAAAGTGATTTAAATGTTGAAGGAGGAGGAAAGCAAACGGAGGCACAGAAGAGAAGAGGTGGAGAAGAATGAATTACTTAGAATACATTTTTCAAAATGCATTCTTGCCAGTAAATGATAGAAATAAATCAACAGTATGAAGTCACTGGGTAGCTGGATTTAAAACAGAGTTTATGACCATTTGCTAAGGGGCCAACATAAAGCATAAGCTAAACTAATAAAAAGATAGCTTCCACGAGCAATGATAATGCTCAGCTATTGGAACAAATTCTTCGATTTAAATGAAATCACACTTCTCCAAACACAGACTACGGTGAATTTAACAAAATCCCAGCCCAAAGGTTTTACTGTCTAACTGGGGGCAGCGAGGGGGTAGCTGAAACAAAAACGTTTAAGTGAAGTCTGTGCCCAGCAGAAATATGCGGATACCTGAATCTCCTTGCCTCATTTGTTTAAAAACCCCAAAAAGCTTCATTTTCCATGGAAAACAACTGGAGAACTAAAGCTTTTATGTAAGCAATCCCATGATTATTAATGACTGCCCTCTTCCTTTTCAGTTTGTTGGGTTTCTTTTTTTAAGTGAGGATGCTTTTTTAATAGATCCAATTAAAAGAAGTCAAATGCTCTGGTAGTACTTCAGTTTGAACCCAGGTGAACTAGAGAGCTGTAGAAAACAAGTGAGAGTTGGTCTCATGCATATGATTTCATCAGTACTCACACAGTTTTGGAATCTACTCTCCGATGCTTTTCAGCCTTGGAGAAGTTGCTGACTACAACCCCATTTATCAAACCTACTAGCAATGTACTGGTCAAAGAACACACCCTTTACCTATGCAGTGACCTGATGTGGCATTTGACATGCAAGACACACTGTACCAAGCTGTGAAGAGCATCAAACTTAGCCTAGGCTGCAGACTGAGATAACCCCTTAAACTTTTCACCTCTTAAACTTTGGTTTACATTTCAATTAGGTCACAAGCAAAATCTGTTGGTCGTGCAATGTACAGATGATACAGCTTGATCATAAAATCATCACAAAGCTAAGTCCAATTGGTAATCCCAATAGGAGGCAAAGATGCTCTAAATTAGAAACGTGTGTGGGTTATGCATCTCTACTACCTGTCTTTAGTAATCCATCCACTAAATATATCTATATATATGTATGTTCTTCTCAAGTGAATATAAAAGTGAAAATAAAAATAACTCAGCTAGGGTATGTATACTAAGAAATAAACATTGATGGGAATGGACAGGAAAAGCACAAGTGGACTTGAAGCCTTCTCAAAGAAAGACCTTACAGTCTACAAACGTCTAAGAGATTTTGTGGCCAGATGTGTCTGCTTCACTTTTCAGGAGACAGGAAACCAAAGACGACTGAAAACTTTGACACTATTAATATTGAAATGGCTTTCATTCTCCCCCTTCCCTTCTCTGGGATTTTTTGAACCTGGATCTTATAATTGAAAGCCAGTGGATTAAGCATAACACATCAAACCGCTGTTAACACCCAGTCTCCCGCAAGGCTGAATCCTAACTCTGTTTTCTGCCTACAGTATGTGCAAGCAAGTGGAACCACCACATGCACTGCATGCTAAAGGCCACAGCCTTTGTCTTCTCCAAGTTCTGTCTATTTCAGAGGCTAACATGCTGCAATTAGTCTAATTAATGTGAAACAATGAGCTGTGTTACCACTTATCAAATTGATTGTTCCCCTATCAAAACAAAACAGGCTGGCTTTTTGATGTAATTTCAAGAGATGATTTGAAATGTCATGTTGCTGCAAGCCAATTACCTTATGACTGAAGTCACGGTCAACAGAATACATAATTAGCATGAGTTTAGGAAGGATGCTTACTGCTAGTATGCTAATTAACTGTCTTTTGTCATAAAACAAAAAGGTTGCTGCTAGGGTTGTGAAATAGGTCTTTTTTATTTACATCTCTTTGTGCTTATCACTGTGAGGCATGACAATGCAAAAGAATGGAAAATTTTAATTCCACTCCTTCAAATTAATACTACTGAGCCAGGCATACAGGTCAGGCACAGCACTGGGCTACAAGCAGTGCTCAACTCTTCCATGCATAACACACAAGGCTGCAGCCACTTCTAGGGGCACGGTAAAATGAAGCATCAAGTGAGCCTCATTCCAAAAAGCCACTGAGTAGCACCTATGAAATAACTAATAGGCACCTACGGGTAACAAGATGCTCCTTTCCACAAAGGAGGAGAGTGGCTGTGATAGCCCATGCATGCTGGGTGCCATCCTGCCAACCCCAACCTGCTCCACCACACCTGTTTAAAAGCACCCTCCAGAAAGCTGAATAAACTATGCTACAAATAAATGTCATTATTACATCTGCTTCAGTGTGGTGCTCAAAGAACACTTAAAGAGGGTGTGAGGGACAGCAAATGAACCCTGCCTGTAAGTAACTCAGCTGCTGCCACCTCCTCTCTGTCACCTCCTCAGTTGTGTGATAAATTTTATACTCCTCAGGCATTCATTATAGAGCTGACCCTGCATGGCACTGGGTGCCTTCTATACCTATAGGTTTCAGAGGAAGTGGAGGAGCTCATTACTTTGCAGGATAAAGACCTACCAGAAGAAAATCCAGACTGAAAAGCTAGCTGCCAGTGCCTCCCACTCTGCCCTCTCCCATCCCAGCACCACTCCACGCAACACCACGTGTGGGAAACGCAGGGGCAGAAATAAGCTTAGTGAATCATTGCTAATTCCTTCCAATTTAAACTCTGGATTTCTTTTTTCTATGTGTAATCCTGCACTTTATCTAAGTGTTTTGCCTGGCCTGCGCAACTCCTGAGAGCAAGGGCTGGAATCACTGGAAGTTTTAATAAAGTTGTTTTGCAAACAGCTACTGACTTGTGAATCCTCCTATTTATCATAAAGAAAATTCTGTTTTTCTGTGCATGCTTGGTTTAAACCACTATAGAAAGGACTCTAATGCTTCTTGATACCCCTTAAAAGCAAGAGAGACATGTAAATCACGCTCTTACAGCAAGGAGAAATTAAGTGTTCAAAACCTAGATCAAAATGATGTCAAACTTGCCTTTTCTGAAGACTTCATTTAAATTCATACCCAGTCTAGTCCAGGTTCACACCAAGAATCATAAAGTTTCAAGTCCACAAACAGCATAGAATGGATCACCTTTAAAATCATGATATGAAATCAGCAGGCATTCCTAAATAATTTTCCTGATTTCTCTCTTTCAATCTCAGCTGAACTCAAAGTATAATAAAATCAGGCATGTGTGCAGGAAGGCTAAGTTTTTATCTTACATGGTAAAACTCATAACAAAATGGAAAACACTCATTTCTTCTGGTGCTGTCAGTTACTAGAATCAACACCATCCTTTTTGTCTTTATTCAGCAGAGAAAACAAAGCTAATCCCAATTTCTAAAGAGCTAGCTAATAAAGGAGACAAGGGATCATTAGTCTAATTAACTCATTCCTGGTTTGAGTTTACATTTCATTTATGCTATTACACTCTTTGAAATGTCGATTTTTAAATACCATTGAAAACTGTTTAACATATAGACATTATGTTCAACAAATCTAGGGATATATAGAACAGTTACATAATATTAGTAAATTAATAGCAACCAGGTATGCAACTAAACATCCGTCAGCTAAAGCATCATTGTAAACTTCATTTATTGATACAAAAATCAGGAACTATTTCAGTGAGAACTGTCCCCTTGCTTCACGGTGGTGCTTTTGCTACTCGAGTATCTCATAATCATAGGATCACAGAACGGTTTGGGTTGGAACGCAGCTCAAGATCATCCAGTTCCAAACCCCTGCCATGGGCAGAGACACCTCATACTAGACCATGTCACCCAAGGATCTGTCCAACCTGGCCTTGAACACTGCCAGGGATGGAGCATTTACCATTTCTCTGGGCAGCCCATACCAGTGCCTCACCACCCTCACATTAAAAAACTTCTTCTTAATATCTAACCTGAACTTCCCCTGTTTTTGCACCCACTTTTGGAAATCTGACAATTTTATTCTGAGCAAAAATAAATCAGGATACTGAGCTACAATTTCCTGTCAGGTTGGGTTTTGGGTTGTTGGGTTTTTTTGTTGGGTGGGTGGTTTTTTAACTCTTCTTTTTATTGGGTGCCTTTCTATAGCTTAAAATAATGAGTCACTTACAGCAATTTAAGTCAATTTTTAAATTGATTTAATGGGTCATCAAGTTACTTACTCTCCTTTAAGTCAATTTTAAAATAAAAGCAACTTCTGTAACCAGCAGTTTAGAAACAATCAGCCTGGGTTAACAGTGCAGGCTTGTACTGCTACACTTGTACAGACAAGTACAAGTTTTATAAAACAATTACATTCTTTATATAAATTAAGGATTATTATAATATGTGTGCACACACAAAAGCAATCAAGAAGAAAGAAAGCCTGTAGGCATGCAGACAAACATATATTTGCTGGGGAGCAAACTGCTTTTGCTTAGCATTAAATGCTAAATGTGCATAACACCACACAACCTATCCCTCAGCATCTCTTGGATTATTCACACATTTAAGTTAGATGTATGTCACAAACTGCTGGACCACAGCCTGAAGCACAGAGATGGTTTTCCCATGTAGTGAAATGTCTGCAGGAGTTTGGGATATCTGAGCAATTAGTATGGGCATGACTGCCATCATCTTCTTGGTATCCTCTTTTCCAAACGCTTCATGATGAAGTGCCCTCTCTGCCTGCCTGTGCCTTCTCCAAAGAAGTCTTTCCTCCTATGAATCTGCACAGTACATACACCAACTATCATCTCAGTAGTTGCTAGAATCAGGTTATATGTGCCAGAGTACACCCGTAACTTTCACCAATGCAGACATCATGATTCCTTTGTACGTAATTTAAGGGATGCTAACAATTACTTGCACTGACTCCAACTCATAGGCAAAATGAAGACAGACACATTGAAATGTGAATGAAGCATGACAGCAGCTCTTACATAAAAGCAATCCAGACATCAATCATATATGCTGCAGCATGGGCCCAGTTATTAGTCATGGTGTATAACAAGTAAGGAGATCTGATCCTGATGCACGAGTCTTTTCTTGAGTGTCCAAGATTCACCAAACCACTTTTCAGAACTTTACAATGTCATTTGGCTCTTATCTACAACAAAAAACCTTACTAGCTATTTCCCTGATTACTTTAGTCTCTGAGGGCCAGAATTTGGTCTTCTGAATAGCCTGGGCCCTGGTGAAACCTCTGTATCTCTACAACATCCTCCAATTGTGACAGTCCACTGGGATAAGTTTAGGTCTCCTGTTCTATAGATACTACAGAAATAAGGAAAAGTTTCAGTACCCAACTGTTCAGTCTATCTTAGGTAAAGAAGTCCTTGCTGATCTCCAGCAAACGGAATGTATGACTTGATATCCCACTGGATGAAGGAAACCATGCAGCTCTTCATGATCAGTGCTTTTGTGTAGCTGCCCTTACATTCTGGGAGGGAGAAGGATTCAGCTTTAGGCACCCAAGTTTGAAAAGTCTGAGAATACAAGCTTGCATTAGAAATCTCCTACCTGGTGAGACACTTGCCTCCATCTCAGGATAAAACATAGATTAAGGTATATTTATTCAAAATCTGAAACTGAGGGAAGATTTGAACAGTGACAATCAGATATTATGGAATCCGTGCAATGTGTATCTGGGATAGTACATGGACCCCAGATCTGCAGGAAGCAGAGAGGACAATATCATCCTGGTTTTTGTCACCAGCAGCAATACATTTGAGGAAATGAAGCACCTCTAAAAAAGATGTAAATAATGCAGTACATGGATTATTTTCTTTTTTAATGGCTTAACAAGGATTAAGTTACATCTATTAATGTATTTTGAGGAGGCTAATGCAAAATAACCTATCTGTTGAAAACATGATGCATGTATCTTTAATATCACCTCTGCTTTAGGAAGACTGAATCCAGGTAGGAGCTGTGGCTAACAAGGTACCTGATAATGCTCCTGCAGTAAGAGGTGAGCATTAGCTCTCATTACTTCATGTTCTTAGTGTTATTTGGCATCACAGGCTGACCCAACGTGATGTAACAGGATATGGCATGCCAGAATGCATCACAACGTGTTTGGAATCATAAAAGCAAACAAACCCACAACACCTCAGCTTCCATGCAGCCCTTTGTATGGAGTTCAGCATTCCTGATTAGACAATGTCTTAGCTCTATTACCAATGTGTTATACCTCCTGTTGGCTGTTCAATGAGTATTTTCTCTCATCTGTTTTCTAAAACAGCCAAAGCAGGTCAATACATCTTCATTAGAAAACAAAAGTGCAGAATGCTGCTTAAAGCCTTGACTGACTGAGGTCTTTTCTTTCCCCCTGTGTGTTTCTACCTGGTATCACGCAAATCTAGCATTGCCAAGAGAAGACGAAGGCAATTAGGGCATACATACTGCTATTTTAGGAAATACCTTAAAAAACAGTTATTTGGACTTAAACAAGCCTGAAACATCAGAGCAAAAGCAAGTACAAAAACTGAAGCTATGGCATCGTACACTCGTCTAACAAGGTATTGAGCACCAAAGCTCAGGGGACTCTTGGTACTCTTGCTGTGAAGATTAGACAAGAGCACTCACGCAGGACACAGCAGGAATATGAAGGGACATGAAGTGAGCAATCCCAGCAGACAGCCTGTTGAAATGTCAGTCAGGCACTCTGCCTCCACCACCTTTCACAGAGCTAAACATCTCTTTATGTCAGAACAAATTGGGCAATCCTCAAATCTTTTTTTCCTCTCGCCTGACTTCAATGTGATGACGAGCGCAGGGAAGGAGAGTGGGAGAAAGCGCGCACAGACAGTTCAGTTCACATGAAAGCACCCTGACACGCTACAAGACTGAATACTGATACTGGCAGCTCTTACAATCTTATCAGAGAGGCAGGAGCAGCCGCAAGCCAGCGTGCTACAGACCTTTCCCCTTTAGAATTACACTGGGTGGCTGTTCCTTTCCCAAACATCCCGCAATGTCCTTTGAAAAGAAACTCCTGGGCTTGATCAAAGGCCACAAAAGCAAACATGTCATTTCTTCTTTAAAAGCATACTTACTTTTTCACCGTCTTGT
This sequence comes from Psilopsiagon aymara, assembly GCA_024733675.1. Lineage (NCBI taxonomy): Eukaryota > Metazoa > Chordata > Aves > Psittaciformes > Psittacidae > Psilopsiagon > Psilopsiagon aymara. The sequence goes on along the minus strand of JANRGW010020306.1, from coordinate 92,142 downwards.
TTCTACTCCTACCTTCCTTCTTTAGTCCATTAAGGAGGTCTAATTTTAACTGGCGTCTAGCACAGTACTCAAACGGAGACCAGTAAGTGACCGCAATCTTATTTTAAGTGATTTGGTTTCACTTGCAAAATTCTGTACAGGGTGTTTGGTTAGGGGTTATTTTGACCACAAAAACATACAAAAGTTATTTTTGCAGCATTACAACAATAAAGAAACCTTCCCACTGACTCCTGTGCATGTTAGAGAGTTCTTAGGATGACTGCATTGAGGTACAGGAATTACTTGGATTGATTTTTATTTGATTCAACACATGCAACATTGCCTTAAAAATGATCAATTTTCATTTGTTAATTAAAAAAAAAAAGGAAAACAGAAAACTTATCACAGCCAAGATGAAGAGCTCTATGAAATCACTGCATCTACCTTCAAGAAAAGTAGCATTAAGCTGCTAGTCCACCTTTTGGTTCTTTGAAAAAAAAACCATCTATGTAAAAAAAACCCCAAAACAAAACCTCACACATTCCCCCAAACACCATTAAAAAAACAAATCTGTGGTTTTAAAAAAAATATATAAATGAATATTTGATAAGAAAATATAATTAATTGGTCACCGTCATGCCTGGCCATCTGCTCACTGGATCACAGGTTTGTTGCAAGCATGATCAATTTCTAAGACTCTATTCTGGATAATATTTTCTGAAATGGCCTAAAAGTTAAATACTGATTGAGTTCTAATATTAATCAATTTATAATTAAAGATCACATGCATTACATTAGAATTTCAAGATTCTACTTTTGGCAGTCAGGTAGGTAAATGTCTGTGTGTATGGTGCAAACATTACCAGATCATTTACTGCCCATTACCTCCAAGAAATGAACCCCATACTAGAATAAACCATGCAGCATTTCTGGCATTTGTTAAAGGAAGAAAGCTTTTTAAGAAAGAAGAAATACCCTGATTTTTACAGGTGTTTAATAAAGATAAGCTGAAAAAAGGGTTCCTATTTTAAGCTTGGTGATAGCTAAAAATGCATTCAAATACGTTCAAAAGCAATCTGAAGTCTCCTAAAAATGGGTGTTTAGAAGTATTCAAGAAAACAGTAAAAATGCAAATAGCATTTGTCACATTATTATAGGAAATGGGATAAAAATACTCATGAATTCAAAGAACCCTGCTGAGGCAAACTGCATTTCATTTAAATATGACATTATTTGGGAGTCATTAAAACAAGAATAATGTTTATAGGTTGCATTGTACGGGTTACTATGAGAAAATAGCTAAAGTTTTGCTAATAGTAGAATGAGTGGCCCATGGGACTGTGAGCTGTTGTAGCTGTGCAATGGGAAATAAAGACTTAAAGCAACTGATATTTCTCTGCTGTAGAAATACTGTAGTAAAAAACGAGGAAACATCAGTATTTTCAAGAATCTCAGTCCAATATTCTGACATATTTCAGATCCATTACAATGAGACCAATTAAAAACCAAAAAGAAAGGTGCCAATAGTCACTGCTGACTTGAACTCAGAAATATGTTCAACCCCAAGAAAGAATCATCACAGAATGGTTTGTGTTGGAAAAGACCTTAAGATCATCCAGTTCCAATCCCCTGCCATGCGCAGGAATGCCTCACAATAGACCATGTCAGAAGAAAGCATACAGTGCCTTGTGATCGCTACAAATGCATACAACTGCTCTCATTCTTCCATGTAAACATCATTCCTGTTTTTTTTCTAACATAGAAATATAAACCCACCTAATGGGATCTTTAGGCTACACAGAAGGAGGCTAATATGTTGGTTTTAAGAGCCTAACTCACAAGTAAAAGCATCTAATCTTGCGAAGACATATTGTAGCGATACCCATGGAGAACCTTCTGCAACTTGAGTTAAAAAGCTTTTGTTTACACAGACTTTCTTAACTCTGCCTAAACTCTCTTCTACAAACATAGCAAAATTATATTGAAAGACCCCGCAAAACACTGGAGTTGCTATTTTGAACCTCAGACTGTTTCCTGAAGTCAACCAGCAGACATTAACTGCTGGCTATTTGTACATGGGTATCAAGACGTAGATGCATGCAGAGGCCTTGATTGCTCAGACATTTAGTCAGTGGCTTGACTATTATGAGTAGTTTTTGGAGAAGCAATCAAATTAAGAGTCCCATTAAACACCTGGAGTGGACCAGGACTCACCTGCTGAGCACAGCTCCCACCTAGTGCCTTCATTCAGTGCTCAGCATTACTACTATTCAAGAACTATGTTTCTACTAACTGGTTTGGTGGTAGTACAATCCATACCACTGTATTTTCCCACCTCTCAAAACAAAATGCATGGCCTTTCCTGAAGCTGTTGTGAATAGAAACCAGAATTAACACCATCAGGGGCTTGTAATGAAGACCTCCTCAACTGGGCCAGCCTGCGCTGCACCACATTGGTGTTCCATCTTCCAAAATCTTCATGCGGCCTACATCAATTTGGATTTGTGTTTTCCTGGAGCTAAAAATTGATTAATTGATTTGTGATGTTCTCTCTGAAGACTCACAATGCCCATCATTTGCCACTATGCCTGCATCACTATTCCACGTCGTGGGACAAATTCTGCACCATGGAAGGGTCAGACATAACTTTAAGCACCAGAGGTCTTACGAGACATTTCTGCTACTGCTCACGTGCTATACTTAAGCATACGGTTATTCACTCTGTCATACAATAGCCCGTACATAGCAGAGCTTCTTGGAGCTATTAAAATGGACACAAAATAACTACAAGCAGAGAGTTGGGCTTACTGTCTCCATAGATTTGTGCTAATATACCAGTGTCTCAAGACATTCCTTCATTTTCATAACAAAGAGGAGATTTAATTTCTGCGGATTTGTATAAAAAGCAATTTGGAAACTTTGCAACAATGAGATCACTTCCCATAAATGCCAAATTGGTAAAAACATCACAGGAGGCAAACACAGCACATTCACAATATAATTTTTTTCTATCTTAAGTACAAGCATTAGTCAAAGACATTATACTGCTAAGTATTCAAATAATTCACTCAAGGATCGAAAGCATAATATTATTTTGTTAAATTACGCTCTGTTTTTTTCCAAATCCCTCTTTTCCACTTAAACTGAGGGAATAAAGGCACCTGAAAACACATCTGCACATTAGGTTTTTTATTTTCAGTTTTCAGGGTTTCTTCTGCTCACGTTGGGGCACATGCCCTTGCCTTTATGCTGAGTATCAAAATGCAAAAATAATTGCAATAATAATTGTAAATCCCTGCTTTGGATCATAAAAACAATCCTCAGGTATCATAATCTCATTCCTACCTCCTATTGCTAGCAGGAAGGAGGAGGTCGGCAAGGAAAACATTGCTTACACTTAACTTACTGGCATCACTATAATACAGTATCTCCAGTTAAAAAGAAATGGTAATAACTAAAAATTACTGTTTAAAGTGATAGCAAAGATCAAAAGTTCTCACTATGGTAGGTTAGGATAGGTGGGGGAGGAAGGAGAAAGCTCAGTTTTAAGCACACCCTATTAATTGATGAACATCAGGATTTTTAACACTCCCTGTAAATGAAGACTTGATAACAGTTATTGATCTCAGTTTTCCTGGAAGAGAATCCCTGGGCTCAGCAGTGAGCAGTTTTGCTTCTCTCAGTTCATAAATACAAGAATAGAGCTATTGCTCAAATGCCACTCTAATTGCTGAAAATGAAATAAAAGTCACATTTCAGTGCAAGTGTGGAAGCAATGCAGGTATATTTCCAAAGGGCTTTTTCAGTAGATAGTCCAAGGTTAATATAAACTCAAATTTCCTTATGGGAAATATACAGTTGTCACAGCTGACCCCTTGCTATTATTTGAAAATATTTTCTTAGTGAAATGTCTACACAAAGCTAGAAGTATACAAGATGTTATTCTTATTTATTGCTCTTCCTTTTGTTACCTCGTGTAACTTGAATAGCTGTAATGAATTCAGTCTAACAACATACAAGCATCCCTGCTGTCCATGCAAGTAGCTGAGGCTGGGAATGGGAAGTGCGGGATAGTTGCATCCCCAACGCAACTGGGTCACAAGAAACAGCAATTGCCTCTCCTGCCTCATTCTTTTGTCATTCAAAACTCTCCCCCGTTTTCCTTCCTTCTAGCTTTTTCCACCCTAAGAGTCTGGCTGGGCAAATCACAAGCTGACTTTGAAAACTTTCTGTGATGCTGCCAAAAGCACCTACATCGCTGATAATTCAGGACTTAAACAGAGAAAAATGAATCCCCCTCTTTCTCTTTCCATTTCCCCTTCCCCAAAACCAATCTCTACATCTCCTCACCCTCAGTTCAGATTAAACCCAGATGTCAAAGAAGATACCTGGAAAGAGGTGCATGTCCCTTGCAATGCAGATTTAAAAAGCTATACAAGTGGATGAACTGTTGAACTCAGTCCTCTATCTTAAAAATACATTTCATTGGTATCATTAATGCATGATATAAGCACCCAAAAGATGTAACAGAATTCTGAAAAATGAATTAAGGACATATTGCAATCACCAGCAAAATAATAAAAGTAGAGAGATTAAGAGGCAAGCATATCTTTTTGAATTGTAAAATAGGTTTATAGGTCTTCTAATAACAACTTTTACTCAAACCTTACATAAATAGGCTTATATGATACAAATATTATGTGGGCTATGTGGAAACTACAAGGTCCCTAATCATGTTTAGGGATTACTTGACAGAACAGAGACATTTCATTCCTATTGGAGCTAGGGATTACAGCAAAGAAACATCTAATATTCCATTTTTTAATTTCATGCATTTTTTATTTACCTTTAATGATGCTGTATATATTCATCATCCTGAAATATTAAAACAGTATGAAAAAAGTAATAAATTGGTGGAAAATTTAGGGAATGGGAATGCAACAGCACGCAAATCATACACTATCAAGTGCTTGATACACATTTAAAATTACTGTCTAGTACAGCAAAGCCAAATTCCAGGCAGATTTCTGAAGCACAGAGTCACAATAAGAAGATCAGCAGAACAGACTGAAATAATAGAATATTCATCCCCCTAATCCATATGCAATTCTTTAGGGCTTTTTTTTTTTTAATAATGCATATGAGGTCTGACTGTATCCAGGATTTAAATAAGTTGTCTCTCTCTCTCTCACACTCCGTATTTTGGTTAAGGAAAAAAAGCATATACAGTTATCATTTCTGCTCTACTGCACCCACATTGACAAGGTTAGCACATTTCCTCACACCTCAGATGAAACAATAGCATTTTAAACAACAAAAGTGTTAAAAGAAAGAGATTTATTCATACCACTGAAACCTCCTGCAACAGCTTTGTTGGAAGGGAGGGTCCAGTTTGCCTGGGAAAGGAATATCTTTTACTTCTTTATTTTTTGTTTTTTAACTCTTTCCTGCTTCATTCTAAATAATCACTGGTTAATTCACAGCAATTTCACACTTATTAGCAGCAATAAAATTTTGAAACCAATATTAAATCTTTGAGATTGTGCCTTTCTAGACAGATGGAATTTTATATCTAGTACTGTATAAAGGGACAGAAACCTAGAGACAAATGAATCATCACTCAAAAGACAGATGCTGATGATAATAATGATACATGTAGAAAATGTGCATCAGAATGGGTGATGGGGAGGTGTAGTATGAAGCTTCCTTTGCCATGCATGCGATTACTGAATTACTTTCCAGTAGTGCAAAGCAGCAGCTGAGTTATAGATGTTCCTATAACAGGAGCATGAAGAAATAAACATCCTATCATACAGACATACAAAGCCTGATCTTGAGATCAGGCAGTTTTTTACATGGGTTTAACTCTCTGATTAGGCTGCAGAGTAATAACACCACAGAGAGGTGATGATACAAAATTATGGTACCCAGTATAAAACATTTGCAACAGTAATATACATGTGGACTTGATAAATAAAGGTGCCTATATGTGATAATCACATTAGCCACATACAGAAAGCAGCTTTCACAACCATCATGACAGTTCTTGTCACAACTCTGGCAGTGAGGTGAAGGAGCACTAGAAGAGGTGATAGCACATGGAAAGCCATCTGGGAAGTGAGAAAGAGCAGCCACATCCTGTTGAAACCTGAATACCCAAATGCAGCTGCATGATATTCGTAGTAACAGCCTCATGAGAAGAGGCCTGAGGTGCAGACTGCTGCCGAACATTTTCCATGACACTGGGTTTTTACCTGGTGAGGGACATGCTAATCCACCCCACCCCACCCCCCTTCCAATCATGATTTGTGCTATTGGCCAAACAATATCAGTTGACATCGTTATTCAAACTGTAAGGTTACTGTTTTGATACAGACTAAACAAGCAAAATAAAACATATTTAATGAAAGATTTTCTTTCTGGTAAGAATCTGCTGTGATTCATGCAGCTGTGATGCCACTACCTGCCCATACTGTGATGCACATCTACTGACACAGAGTCCAAACTTACTGGTGCTTATTAGCTACTGAGCCAGCAATGTGAGCTTGCAGTCCAGACAGCCAACTGTGTCCTGGGATGCATCAAAAGGAGTGTGACCAGCTCTGGGGCAACAACACAATAGGGACATGGACCTGTTGGAGCAAGCCCAGAGGAGGGCCACCAAGATGCTACAGTACCTCTCCTGGGAAGACAGCTAAAAGAGTTGTGCTTGTTCAGCCTGGAGAAGAGAAGGCTTCAGGAAGACCTTACAGCTGCTTCCAGTGTCTAAAGGAGGCCTACAAGAACTCTGGAGAGGGACTTTTTACAAAGGCTTGTAGGGATAAGACCAAGGGGAATGGCTTTAAACTGAAAGAGAGGAGATATAGATTGGACATTAGGTAGAAGTTCTTCCCTATGAGGGTGCTGAGGCGCTGCACAGGGTGCTCAGGGAAGCTGTGGCTGCCCCATCCCTGGCAGTGTTCAAGGCCACACTGGACAGGGCTTGGAGCACCCCTGCTCTAGTGGAAGGTGTCCCTGCCCCTTCAAGGGCTTGGAACTGGATAAGGTTTAAGGTTCCTTCCAACCCGAACCATTCTACGGTTCTATGACTCTATACATTCATAAAACAAAGTTTAATCCTACTCATTAAAACATGACAAACTTATAATTAATTGAGAATGGAGTCAATAATGAGAACATCCTTCAATGTAATGATGTTAGTACTATCAGCTTGTAATATAGGAACACATTATAGAAAATGAAGTATAATACAGAAAGTTACAAGTCAGTTTTAAAAAAAAAACCAGTCTGAACATTCTTCCTTGAGGCCAACCTTTAAAACACAAATTTCAAACTCTCAAAAGTTACATTTTCCCAGTCATCAAACGAGATAATACATTGTTGTTTTCCTGTGATGAGGAATAATTCAAGGTCTTACATTGCCTGATTAATCTCACAACCAATATTTAGAAAAGGTTTCTCTTTGAGCTAATCAAACTTGACAAAAGCAATCTTCAAACTATGCCACATTCACTGATTTGTAAGATCTCTCAAACTTGTGTTTCATTAAGTGCAGTTTAAATTAGCAACAGCTCTAAATTCACCTGCTTATGACACCCCTAAATCCCACAGACAGTACATGAGATAGGTAAAAAGAAAACACATGCAAACAAAATTATTACGACAAACCTTTTAAAATGAAGGATGTCAATTTACTTTTAAGATAGCACCTAGCTACATCCCTATTGCTCACATTGCATTGCATTTTGGGGGGTAGTTGCTGATGGTATTCCATTTATTTTGTCTTCTGGAGCTAACTACCCTGACCTTACTGGCTAAGGTATGGCCAGTGATTCCTCCATACAGCGCCTATTTCTTTTTGCATCTGAAAGAGGATGACTTTCAATATACAATTTTATGACATACTAAGGCTTTCATATCGCCACAGCATTGTTGGGTTAAAGGACATTACTCCCGAGAAGTAATGTTGTGATTCTGTTACCATGAGGACAACTGGTATGGAAGCACTACAACACTGACTGGTAGGGAACATGGTGGGGAAGTATATAAATACCATGCTGAGCTATACCTTCACTAACAATAAGTATTGGTAGCTTCCTTTCATTCTGTGAGTGGTTGTATGTGCATGAGGATTTTCCCATGATCTGAAAGCATGTTTAAATTTGGTTTGCTGACTCTGAGCACCAGAATAGCTTCCTGAGTTAGCACAACTGAGGAGGGAGAAGAAAAATATAGGAAAGACACAAGTATTAATTCTCTACTGCAAATATTCCAAAAGGAAATCAGGCCTCCAGCTTATTCTTCTCAAGTCACACTGACATTCTGGATAAATGAGCTTGAGCTACTGCCTCCCCTTTATTTTCCCATGGTTGATTGTGACAGAGAAATTACGTTTCAACATAGACAATGTCTATGATCAAATGATATAATAATACAATCCTCCATTAACAAAGAATGACATGTATTAGAAGTTGCTTGTGCAAATCTTTTTCAGACCCAAGGAAGGATAACCAAATATTGGGTAACACACTCTGTCTGGGAGACTATCAATGAGTTTCTCTATTTGTATATATAAATGGGCCAATGCTTTTTAAAGCACTTCAGTGCACTTAACTAAAGCAACCAACCACTTGAACTTTAAATATCTAGCAAGAGAAGCTATTGACAAGTATGACTTTATTGAGCAAATCCTAATATCTTTGAGACCTTTCATTCATACAGTCTCTTTGTGAAGAGAAGCACCAGGCTCTCATCTCAACTTCAGCAACACTGCGAAATAGAAAGTGAGAGGAGTGAGGAATTGCCTAGGCCTTCCCTCTTTTTTCTCTTAAACTGCTTTATTTTTTTCCCCTATATCCTGGAAAAGAAAGCAGTTTCTGATTTTGAAATCTTACCCTCTATTATTTGGCTGTTCAAGTAGGATTTTTCCATCTTATGAACCTCCTCTCTAACTCCTTGCTATGCATGGGCAGTTAAGCCTTGATTTGGGAATGCACTGCCTTATTAATTCCCAGCAGGTGAGTAACACTATGAGAACAGCTCGCTATGCTCAGAAAAAAATGTGCCTTTGGTAAGTAGTTTCATAACTGCGCTAGTGTCACGTGCATCTTTTAGGTCTTCATACTTTGAACACACTCCCTAACTACAGTATTATATACACAGGTCATTTCCTGACCTAGATATGTGTGATCTGATGCACATATACCTTTCTGCTGATAAATCAGCATCCAAATGAATATTACTCTGTAGCTTTTGACATATTTCTTTTGAAAATGATGTATGCCTGTCCAGCTCAAGTATTAAGTCAGCCCTGAGAACCAAGAAGGTGGTGCTGCATTCAGCAGCAGATACAGCCCATCCCCTAAAATCCTGCAGCACACTTTGGTTTTTATATCTTTCTGAATGTGTTTTGCATGAAGTCTACATAATGCAGCAGAGGAAAAGTGATAGAATAAACATTTACTTTAAACTGGTCATTACCACCTTAGAGAAATGAAACAAAATACATTTAGGATATATGCATTAGCCACATTGGGATATCATTTTCTTAGTTTTAGGGGACATGTCACATGTTCTGAAAGTGATACTGGGCTCTTTGGGATATGTACTCATTAGTCTGATGATGAAGATTCTTGAAACCCTATTTTGTTAGGAAAAAAAAACAACAGATGCAGTTGAGAATATGAACTACTCGATGCTAAAGCCTCAGTCAATGTACAGTTACTAAAAGAAATAGCTTTGAAAATTCTTCAAAATACTCTCAAAGTTATAACTGGATTTTAATGTATAAAATGGCTGAGTAATTTACATGTTTGGAAAAGAAAACAGTCTTTCCCAGAGTTTATGAGGTGGTAAATCTATTCCTTAGAATGATTAACTGTGAATTCTAATTTCAAACATGAGCGTGTACTGGCATATGCTTTCCAAAGATGACACTAAGATCATACACTTTTATAAAATTAATATTCCAGAGTCCAATTCTGATATTAAATCCTTATTCCCCACTTCCCCCTTTAGTAAATGCTTTGGTTTCCACAATAGTAATGTTACTTCCTACCCTTAAACAAAATGTGGAATTGGAATTTAGCTCTGCTCATGATGAATTTTGGTCTACTGAATGACACAGAACTGTATGTACAAGATGGACATCATGACATTCCCATTTGAAACTGAAAAATAAAAGAAAAACAAACCCAAAAAAATAAAAAACATTCAAGGATAATACAATATTCATCCACTGGAAAATTTTCAGTGCCAAATGCAAATTAGAAAGACAGGTGAAGTAGAGCCAGGACAGAATAAAACATGCTTTTGGGTAAGAATGCCCCAAATAATGCCCATTTTAGAACAGTCATAGAACAAGACTATGACCAAAAGAAAAAGCAATTCAGTTTTGAGCACACTGCAAATAAGTAACAAGATCTAACTATTTAGAAAGCCCCGCAAGATTCTACGGCTTTGGCAGAAATGAATTAAAGGGTGAAATGAAAAATCAGAAGAAATGTTTAGACAGGATGATCTGAGAGTGAGAGACAAAAGCACTGAAAAGAAACAGATTTAGGGAAAGTACTGGTCTACTCTATTCTAATAATTGAATCATCAACAGGGTATCTATATGCATTAACACCTAATTTGAGCATCCTGAATTCTGAACCCAAGTTCCAGAGATGGCAACTACATATTTAAAAAAAAATACTTAAATTGTTCATCTCCAGAAATAGATTTGCATGAGAAAGATGCAGAACAAGATTCCCATTTCATTTACAAATGTTAAAATCACAGAATTAAGTATCAAAGTTGTAACTCACAGGCTAACACTTCCTTCTCTTTGGCAAAAGCATCATTGCTCCGGGACACAGGAAATAGCACATGCAGTGGCCACAGGAGAAAGGCAGTTTGAGTGAGCCCATCAGAAGCCGCACAAAGGCTTATGGGAAAACCATGAGAACCTGTAATTCTGCTTGGTATTCAAAAACAAACATAGAGAAACACACAATGGGAAACACCATCAACAACGAAAAGCCTGACTTATGTCTCTGACCACTGACAACACAGGCCAGGGAAAATAGCTCAACCCAGCCAGAAACTTGGGACTGCTCAGCTGAAATGGAAGAATCTACTCATGTGGAGCAACTTCCAAAGCAGCGGTCATGCTCAACAACTTTTCCATTTCTCCTTTCCTCTCTTCAGCAAAACTTGCTGGTACATATGGTCAGCTACTTTGTTTATTCTGAAGCAGGTGTATGTAAACCAATCAAAGCAACATGAGTTTACCAGGGTACAGAAGCCACTTGACAGAGTAATCCAACATGGTGTATGCTGAGCACAAGAGATGATGGCTGATACTCTGCAGTCAGCACATTTTGAACTGCTTGCTGGTTTTAGGTGTTAAATTATTTACTAAATATTAGGTTTAGACATGTTTTGGTTTGGTTTTGTTTGCTTGGTTTTAAGTGCTTTGTTTGGGGAGAAAGAAGGGTACTAGCAGATGGCGTTAAATTTCATATAGCAAATAGCTAAAGTACTACAAAAACAGCAGCTAATTTTCCTGCTGCTTTGGAGAACAGCTCAGGGGTTAAAATGACTGTTTTCCCATCCTTCCAGCTCTATGCTAAACATCAGGTTGTTAGAATTGTCCTCATCTCCCAAATGCTACATGTGAAAACTCTAATTTTTGCTTTCTTAAACTTTATGCACAGTGGTCCACCTAGCTAAGAGCCATGTTAGTGTTCTTCAAAACCATACTGGACTAAGAACACCCGTTGTCTTGAAGATTAGAACTGCTTTCACCCAAGACAGCAGCTTGCACCTTCTAGGACCTTAAGCCACACTAATGTTTCTCTCATCTATAACAGGTTTCTCTAAGTTACTGAATATTTGCAGCAGTCTAAAGAATTTATTTAACACAACTAAAACACTGTCTCTGATCACTCCGTATTCTCAGAAGGTTCAGGACCACAACGGGCAATCCTGTCTTAAAGATAGGTGCTATCACTATGCCTGAAGAGATGAAAACATTCCCTCCCATTGCTGGCTGCGGTCTCCCACCACCCCAAGCAGCTCCTGCGTGCTCATTCCAACAGGCAAACTGTGGAGGAGAGGAACCAAACCCCCTTCGTGGACTCACCATCCTTTTCTAGCCACATTCACTACGCATTGCATTAGAAAATCGCAACGGTGTTAAAATATTTTGGCAGGATTTGTTATGGCCAGATCACTCACTTCCTTTCGGACACACAAAGCCTCCTCTGGCACTGAAACAGCCCAAATGTCAGCAAATCCTATAGAACAGAAAACGGTTTTGTCAATGTAAAGCCTAAATGAATCTCCAATTAAAACAAACTGCATAACATTAAAATGCACACACAGAGAAAAGAAACAGCCCGAGAATGTTCACTTTTCATTAATTTCTCTTTTTTCCCCACCCTCTTGAAACTTTTTAACGGCATTACAATGCATTCATCACAAGGCGCTCGCTCCAAGTGTTACCAATTCATGGATGGATTAGAGGGCACATTAATAACATAGTTAATATGAAGTGTTTAGAGCCTTTATGTCGGTGACAAATACGACTCAGCCAAATTTCCTGACCATTGAGGCCACGGAGGAACAATCTGGTAGATTTCATCAACAGTTCTAATTATGTTCCTGTCAAGTTGAGAACAAAGTAATCCATAACTAGGGGGCTGCTCGGAGACAGTGCCACGCGAGAGTAATTTATGCCCAGGGCCCTCGATGTAGTTAGCGTGCACAACGCTTGACTAACAAGTGGGCTCAAAAAAGGGAATTTATTAGGGAAAACGCCGCCCTCCAGCTCTGAGCTCATCAGGTACAGGCTTAGAAGGAGCTATGAGGCAAAATCTTCTTGTTCACACAAGCTGATGAAGTCTATACTGGCCTCAGTGGGTTTTAAAACATGGGATTTCAGCCCAAAGCATGGCATAGGCTTCTGCCTGAGCTGGGTGAGCCCATTGCCGAGGCCAGGGTATAACCTGGTGCTTTTAAAATACATTTCAGTCTTTGGGATATTGGCAGTGGCAGAGGCTGAGTGGTACTGATGCCCTTTTGCAATCCTATAAATAACAAGCTAATTAAAGATACAAATGGATTATTAGTAAATTGTCACAATACATGATACATTTCTTACCACTGAGGAAGGGAAAGATGAAGGGGAGGGTAAACGGGGGAGAAGCTGCCGTGTAATTTTGAGTCATTTTCCACCATGATCTATGTTGGGATGCAGCTTCTATCCTCTCAGCCAGAATGATTTTGTATATGACACTCTCACTGTATTTCACGTAAGGATAGGAATGTTTCCCTAGTGTTAGAAGTGCAAAGCCTGGCAGCTGGTCATTCAGCACCAGCTACTTGCATAAGTGGTAAGATGTAAAGAGAAAGCAAAACAAAGTATTTCAAATGAAACTAAGAACAGTATCTGTCAACACAGGCAAAAACAACATTAGCAAAAATTAGATTTGTGTGATAACTTCAAAACACTTAATGGGTTTTAAAGCACAGATATCTGAAGGTAGCTGTGGGCATATGCTGCTGTCAGCAACTTTAGACTTTTACGTATCAAGACAAAAACCACAGAACTTACAAAAAAGTCATTTTACAGCCCTTTGTTTGATAGTGAAGAAACCAACTTATAAAAGTGTTACCAGCTAGGCAAAGCAGCAGCCTGCTTCAGTGGACTGAATATCAGCTCAGATAAGGGAATGCTCAGAGAACTCAATTAGGACACTGACTTGCCATGTGGCCCCAGGAAGGTCTCCTTTGCCCATGTTCCTCACTAGCAGAATGGGTACAAGTGTATGAAGGCACGGATGTTGTCCCCATGTTGCATGCCTTGCTAATGGATTTTCTGCTGTATGAAAATGTTTCTGGCTTGACTAAACTATTGGTTTTACTTCACCATTTAAGTAATAGTTGACCATTAGCACAGAGTGAATACAGAGCACAGTTGTGGAGCACTACATCAAATCCCTAAGCTCCTCCTTCTACACTCTATTAAGGTTTCTTATTCAAATCTGCTTGGACATGTAAATTCTCTGCTGTCAAGTTTAGGAAACTTCCAGCATCTACTGAGTGGGACAGTATGAGCATCATGCAACTGAAGCTTCACAGAATTATGATTACTCACACCTTTTGTATCCAATGATAAAAACAATACACTTTACAAGCATGGGTGGCTTAAGCTTCCAAGGAGGCAAAGTGAAAAGGGAAGGAGACAGTCCCAGTCTGCAGATGTGAAAAGAGAAACCTCTCTGGTAAATCAGAAAGATGGTACCTTGGAAGCCAAGCAATGCCTGGACATTATAATTCCCAGACTCATGATTCAGTCACAAGACACACTTCCTTTCTTGGTGAAATGTCATGCTGCTGCATGCTTCTGTTACAGAACACATCTTAACCAAGTGTAGCAAAAGCATGATGATCCCATTAAGTATCTAACATCTAATACCTTGTGAAAACTAATTTAGTGCTTTATCAAATCTCTAGTTTGTATGTAGAGCATTAACTGGCTACATTTGCTAATAGGGCAGACTGACCCATCCCATATATTATCAAACCACATCAAAGTCTGCTGGAGGACACAGCCTTAGCTACTTATTATCCCTTGCATTAACTCTCTCACAAGCTACTCGACCAATACATTTTCCTGTAATACATCTGTCATGATTTTGCAGGGAAATCAGCAATTCTGAACAGTGCAGCAGTTAGATAACAGGACTAAACCCATCATGGTTGCCTGGCTTTCCAATCTACTGTTAATTGGCACAGATGGAAGCCTTTAGAGCTAGATTTGCACAACAGCACACCACTGTCAGGCCCCAGAGATTCAGCCTCTTAGTTAGATTTGTATTTTTAGAGCTTTAGTCATTCACATGATTTCTTCATGATTTATTACATACAAGAGAGATAAAGCTGGATGCCAACACCTTCGAAGTTACAAGATTATATTTTTTCTTCCAGCAAAAAAGGGCATCTTACGCAGGAGAACATGTGGCTCAGTATTCAGGAAAAAAAAGTGCTAGAATATTGCTAATAATAATGTTAGCAATGTTAGATCAAATGAGAACATCTTCCTTGGCTTGGATGTTATGCAACTGTATTCCCACATGTATTATATTTAGGATCTTATTTGTGAGGCTGTATAAGAAATTATATATCTGAAGCCATGCTTCTAACTGTCTGGGAACTTGCATATACGGCTAATAGAGGGCTGAGTGAGGTTTATTTGGTTCGATGTTTTGTTTTTAAATCACAGTTGCTACTATTTTCTGCTCAATAGTGTTTGTCTATGGACTTGGAAATCCTAAGACACTATACACGGGTCTCTTACTGAGCTTTTCTGACCATTTGATTACTTATCAGCACCACAACCCAGAAACTAGTGCTAAAACAAAGAACCATAACCAACACACCAGCCACAACATTCACTTCAAAAAAGAAACCAAATCCACTCAATGGAAATAAAAGTTGCCTTCCCCACTTTGCATATGTGATTGTACATAGCTCTGAAATACAATTATGTTCATGTACAGCCCTAGTCATTCATACTTAACTCTACAGCTTCATTTGCTTTCTCATTTTATAGTTTCTCAAGCACTGCCATCTTCTTCTCCCTTAGAAATTTTGCCCTTCCATATTTTCAAGCACAACCATAAACAAGTAAAAGGCATTTTGGGGGAGTGTGAGGGTATTATTCGAAGTTTTGTAGTTTCTTGGTGATCACAGATCACATTAATAACACATCATTTTTAATCCAGAGAATATCAAAACCTGGTCACAGCCCAGCTGTTGTTTAGCATCACCAACTCAGGCAGGCCAATAGAGTCTTCTACTGGGCAAAAGTTTCAACAAGCCAAGTTCTAGCCAGGGGGGATAAATTAACTTAAAAAAAACCCCAAACCACCAACAACAAAAACTGGAGTTAACACATCGTAATTCTGCATTACTGAACTGAACTGCAAGTCTTTAGAGCTTTATCCTCCCCTCCTCCCTTCCTTTCCCTGTGCATTTTTCTTATTCTGTTTTTATGTTGAAATCACAGGAACTACGCAGCCTAGCAAGGCTGTAATCACTCAGCAGGAACCTGGCACAAGCACAATGCAACCACGGGCCAGGCAGCAGAAAATGAAGGAAATCTTTCTCTCCCTCCCTCCTAGGTTTCTTAAAAGGGGCTCGGCGTGAATGAATCTTCCCGGTAGCCACCAACCATTTCTTATTCCTTCCGAGCAATCATCAATTTCAGCATCAAGTGGTTTAGTGGCTCTACAACTAGTAGTGGCAGCGGACTAAGCCCAGCATGCAAACGTTTTGGCTAATTTAAAACCCTTGTGCTGCCGAATCAAACATGACAAGACAACAGGAAAAAGAGAGGCTATTATCCCAAATGAGAGTCAGCGTATGGGTGAAATTGGCTTGAGTGGCAGAGATAAAAGAGGTGGAAGGAGGGACAACCAGGCATGATAATACCAGACATGGGACACATTTTCTCTCCCATTTCCAGTGCATTCACACATATTGCTACCTGGAGGGAAAAAAAGGCAATGTTTCCAAACTTCAAGGCCAGGCAGAAAAAATACATTTAAAAAGATTCAAATTAAGTTAGCAGCTGGTAAAGCATCTGCCTCATGGGTATGGAGAAACTTAACTTACAAGAGAGGTCACCCTTACATTAGAAACCCTAATGCTCTGAATTCTAAACCTGCCATTTCCTACCTGAATTCGTCTTGTTGCCTAAAGTTCATTACCATAAGCTAAGGATTAGAAGTACTGATTTTGAATAGAATAACCTTAAAATAAGAATAATCTGTGGTGTGGCTACTGGTGAATAGCTACTACACATACAGAGCTCACCAAGTGCCTTCAAGGAGCTGCTGGGGAGGGAAAGTGGAGGCCAAAGGAATTAATTTTGCAAGGCATTTGGGAGACCACAAGCAGACTGATGATGTTCAGAGCCATGAACCCTGGTGATGGCTTGCAGCTCACAGAATGATGACCTGTGGGATCACTGGAGAGCAAGAAGTTGTCTTTTGCAAGATTAACAATTTAAAAGTGCTGAAATTAATTTTGTTTAATAGCTGTGGGTGCAGACTCCTTACAAAGTAGGTTGCAAGGTCAGCAAGCCTCCTAAAGCCTTTTAAAATGTGACTTTTTATAGGGAGAGTAGATTTAGGGTGGCTTAGGGCTTAAAGATCTAAAAAGCAAAAGAAGTGCAAGAGGTCATTTCCTACCACTTCCAAATCTTGGGTGAAGACAATGTTTCACTTGTAGTTCTGTACCATACACTTGTTACAGTCAAAGCTACTTGAGCCAGTAGGGGTTTCTTAGGGTAGGCAACGTGAAAAAAGACATTAAAATCAAACACGAGGACCAGGTTAACTGGTAGACAGCAGACTCAGAGACATGCTGGAATGTGCCTACCTATGTTGCAAAGAGACAGGGAGGAAAGAAAAAATAAATAAACATATAAACCAAAACATTGGAGAATGAGAAACTGGGAGGGGAAAGACAAGGGCAGAGAGAGCGCTCACACACTGGTCATCATTCAGAAGTAGTTCACCTGTGATTCACACCTGCCTTCTTATACAAGACCATTAAACTCTAAATTACTGTACTGTACAGCGTTTCAAGGAACAACAGCTGGACTCAACACTGAAAACTAAATCAACCATGTGAAAGACACTTGCTCAGCTTCACAGCCCAGTATGTGTGAGCTATCACTCACAAAATACCAAATATACTGACCAGTGTTGCCTTATAGGTCACATTTATCCTATATATTTAGCAACATCATGTAACTAATTGCACAGTGAAGTTCCTACTGAAAGGAGGAGGCACAAAAGCACAAAATGTAATCAGTTCTAAGTAAGGTTAAGTCTGATGGCTTTGTAATGGGGGTGCTTGAAGGTTGTTTTAGTAAAAAACGTGTAAGAAGAATAAAATAGAAAAGCAGAACCTGGGGATGGGCACAGTTAAACTGGTTGATGGGTGGAGGGGCAGGATGACTGCTATGTTAATGAACCCATTAAGTTGGTGTAACCATCTACTGGGGAGTATCCCGGACTAGCAAAAGTCCAGAATGGGAGAGGTTAAGCTACCTGATAAGTAGAGGGACAAGATGATTCCTATATTTGCTATGTTAATCAAGCTGGTGCTTCAAAGACTGGCAGCGGTCATGAAGATTGTTGGAAGAAGTAAATGACTCTCAAAGACCATCATCACATTTTGTATGCATGCGGGAAACTTTCTGGAAAATGATGTCATTCATGTGCAGCCTCATGTATGCCCGAGTGACTATGTAAGGATGGCCTGGGTGGCACTACGGGAACGCACGTTAGGAGAAGCTATCCCCCGTGCCTCCCCGTGCCGCAATAAAGAATACCTGCTTGTCAACTAGAAAAATTCGTGTGCGAGTTTGTTCCTGGAGTTTTCTCCGAACCAGTACCGAGCACAAGTTTGGGAAACAAACAGGGCATTTGTTTTGCACCACTATGTAGGATGGTCTGAATTTGCTGAATTCATCAACACTGCCTTGAAAAGTATTTGCATTTTGTGCGGCTGGGCCTTTGTGAAAGGTGGGCTCATGAATTCAGCTATTAATCCAATCCCAAAAAGTATGCATTCCAGTGCAAAAAAACCCATTCAGTATTTATATAGAACTATCTGGTCTTGCAAAAATACCTTCCAGGAAACCAAGAAGCCCAGGTGAGGATATAATCATAATGAATATGGGTTTTATTGCATCCTGCCTACTTTAAATCCTTCCCCCCTCCCACTGTGAAGGAAACACAGGGTTTACTTTTCAGATTAGAAGCAAGAGTAAAATGTCAAGCAGTAGACATGCAAGCTGTCAATACACAGCCTGACCTGGGATAGGTATGCATTACCCAACAGGGAAACCCAGCCACAGTGGCAAGAAGCAGCACTTCGCAGGCAGCCTGGAGGAGGCAAGCGTTATCTTCTGTAATGAAATTTAGCTGCTATGATCCTGAAGACGGAGGGGGCCATTTCGCTGGCAATGAGGCAACTGACAGTCATTAGAGAGGACAGAAATAATTCTGCTGTGAGCCTGGTGCTGACAGTGGCCAAAGCGAACGCACCAGCAATTTTTCTCTGCCCCTTCCACAGGGAGTTAGAACAAAGAAAGGAGCCCATGGGAAATAGTTAAGACACCACAAGAAGATCATTTTAGGTGCATATTAATACTGTCACTGAATACTGTGCGCTTTCAGGCTGATGTGAGCTGCTGTATACGGTGTTTGTTCCCCCCCCCCCTTTTTTTTTGTCTCGAAGTTGAATTTATAACCCCACACAGCACTTCAAGAAAAGCCCAGTTCACAGTTCAGCAAGGTACTGCTTAAAAGGCAAGCCTGATACAGGTCCTTAGGGCATCTCATCCATTCTGCACTTGGATGGCATTCTCCACCAAGGGACCCCATTAGGAAGGAAGGGCAAACTGAAATCCTAACCCAAAGCAACCTGAAACAGCACCGGCATACTGGTGTAGCAGCGATGGATGAGACTCCATTTGTCTTCAAAGCATGGGAAGCCAATATATCTGCTTCGTTGCAAACTCAACTTACTTTCCAACCTTGTAGTGTACTTAAAACACAGATCAGCTTTCTATCTGGGGATAAGGCAGCAGAGAAGCCTCACCCAAGACTCCAATTAAACAGATTGGAAGTAATGCACTTCCAATGCAACTCCATATAGCAAAACACCCTGAGATAACACCCTCTGTGTTTAGAATCAATTGCCCACTGTCACAACCTAAAAAAGGTTTCCTTTTCCCTCCATACAGTAAAATAATTCAGAAGCATAGTATAAAGCTTGTTCAGAAATGCAGTTGCTGTAGGAACACTATCAATCCTGGAGATATCCTACTCTCCACAGGAGATTAGGCCCTTCCATGCAGGAAGAAGCAATATGTTTGCTCTGTAGCCAAAGTAATTTTAGACTTACCTATTCTGTTTTCTATTTACTGTTTTAATTTATTATCAGCTTTGTACTGGTGCTGAACAACCAGAGTTATGAGGCTTGTATTTCTCTGGAAGTCTCCAAGCTAAACTTAGGTCTTGCAGAAGTAGATAAAGCTTTACTCCAGGAAAGGTGATTCTGTTTATACTTGGTCTGAAGGCAGCCAAACAAGCTTCCTTCAACACCACTTGCTAAAAAAAATAGTTAAGCTAAAGTAGGTGTAATTCCCTCATAATAATATATATGTCTTTGAGCTTTTCTTTGCATGTTAGTATAGCAAGCTTGTAACATCACAGCACAAATTCACATTCTTCATCCAATTTCAAGGGAAGTTTTAAGGAGAACACAGATATTCCAACACTGTAACATGAAATATGCCTGTTAGAAAAGCATTATATTTTTGCAAGCTGGTCATCTATTTACAGGAATCTCTAGCCAGGGCTCCTATTTGCAGTTCAGTAGTATCTATTGTTCCAGGTGAGATCCTCCAGGATCTGTGCCAAAAGCTGTACAAGTGCAGAGAAGACCACCATGACCAATACACACTGCAATTCAGAGAGACCAGTCAGAGAACTGCTGGGAATTGAATGCAGGTGTTTCTTTTGCTCCAGCCAGGAGCCTAAACCTAAAGGTCATCCTGTCCTAGTGTTGCACCATATCACCTCCAGCGCCAATTAGGCTGACCTGAACCATATATATCTACCTGCCTATTCAATCCATATCAGGAAGAAAGGAGAAAGAAAAAAGGGGGGGGGGGGGGAAGGGAAGCAGCAAGGTCAGGCACTTATGTATGAGCCACATACCTTGTACGAGTGACAGCAACCTCACACAGACCCAAACCCCCACCCCAACATCAGAAACTCTGCCTCCTCCTGCTCAGCGCACTATTAATTGTTAATGTCAGCTCACTCCAAACACCAGGCCAGTTCTCTTCCTATTGGTCTTCAAGATCACAAAAACATCTCCCACCAAAAGCTTTTGTATGCATCTGTGTCTACTGTACCTGTAAATCCAGCAAGAGGGCTGACCAAGGTATTCTGCTAATCTAGGGAGTCTAGTTAGTGTGACCAAGAGGCCCACTATGCTCTCTGCCATACTAAGATTGTTCACAGAGTGCCATCCTATGCAACTGCAAAACCTGTATGGATGGGATGTTTAACAAGCTGTGTCAAACCTCCTATTTAAACTCCCTACTTAAAAGTTTTGTCCTTTTTTCCCCTCATACAGCAGACTCTGAATTGGTCCTGCCCAGCAGGAGAGTGGAAAAAATGCAAGAAAGGCCCTCTTCAGTCCTATTCTCCTTGGGATTGAGCATTTCCCCTTAAACAAAGTGGCTACCTCAAAAGCTTGTTTTTCCTCAACCTATAACATTCTAAAGATCTCTCAAAAAAGGCCTCTACAGCCTAGAATACAGCAGTGAAACATGAAGTCCAACCACTCCACACCATTGCTGTGTCTCCATAGTTCTTCCTGCCCACAGTACAGCAGTATTTGAGTGACTTGCAAAGGAGGGGGGAGAGCTGGAAAATTAAAATTGAGGCCTTGACAGAAAACCAACGAAGGGAGCCCTAGGTCAGTCAGTCTCAGCTGCCCACAATTATTTCTGTGGGCTTCTGCTACTGTGTGATAGAGGTGAAAAGAGCTTTTTCTCTGAAACACCAAAAATATCAGATTCTGACACTGATTGCTGATATGTGAGCGTGTATATACAGATAGATAGATAGACAGACAGACAGTACTAACTTCACTGAAATCATTGCCATACCCAGAATTACTAAGCATCAGCACTAGGAGAAATACCAAGCCTTGGTCATGAAACCTATTCTCTTCACCCCACTAACTTTACTCCTAGCAACTACAAGGCCAAGAGACACTATGCCATATAATGGTTTTCCCAAAGCCATAGTTAAGACTCAGATGAATCTGATGCTCTTTGCAATGCTTAGAAAAGTGTGAAACTTACTGTTTTTATTAGGGGAAAAAGCATAAAGAAAGAAGTTTTGCAGTCGCCTTTGAACTACTGGCTGCACCACTGGGACAAACACGTTCAGTATCAGGAAGAGAAGCACTAGAAGGGCATTTATATGCAGTACAAGAAAGAAAAAGAAAGAAGAAAAAAGTGTTATGACATGTCGTGTTCCTATTCTGATAAAAACTTAAAACAATAATAAAGCATCCTTCTGTCAGAAAGGATGTCCCCTATTTTCAACAGGATTTTAGGTCTAGTCCATGTAAAGGATTTCCAAATCAGCTGTTATTGTAGCAACAAGACAAGGTAAGAATATTGAAAAAATTAATCAAATCACCCTGATTCACGGGGGAAGAATCAAAGAAAATAAAAACCAAGAAAACCTGAAGCTGAGAAGAGAACAGGGCAGCAAAATCTGAATTAATTTTTTCGTCTCTTTTCCCTCAGGCACATAGTTGCAGTCATCAGGGAAAAGTCCAAATGAACTGAGGAAATTCATTACCAATATGGCAAAGCATGGTCAAGGGGATGTTTGGGGGTCTGTTTTTCTACCTTTCCCTTTCATACAGGGATGAAACATGAAGAGACTTTTGGGACCTGACCATGCTACAGAGCGGGGGAAAAACTTGCCTCCAACCCCACTCCACAAACAATTCCATCAGCAGAAGTCTCTGTCAGGTTGGAGACGGACGAACTTCTCCAAGGTATTAAATTAAAAGATGTTGAATTAAGTTAAACGCCCCACATTGAATTGACATTTCCCTTTTTTAATGCAAGCTAAGATTGATGAAAAATACCACTTATCTACATTAAGGGTCAAAATACCCAGCAAAAGAAGCCTCTGGTTCAGCGCGTCAGAGCAAAGTCAGTCTTACATAATCTGGGGACCAGAACGCGGATCACATTCTGATGATCCAATTAATGGTGGGATACTTTGCAATCAGCCAGGAAGCAAGGCCCCTAACAGATTGTGGGGCTGTAACATCAATTTCTTAAGTGCATTTAAAGGATTACAAATGTTAGTCCTGGCTTGAGATTGAAACACCTATTGAGGTGCTCTGAACCACATTACAGTAATTGGGTACCTGAATTAATGCCATTTCTTCTGATGAGCGAGTTGAATACATTGGAATTAAGGATTTCTTTTGCTGTGTTTCACTTTCAGCTTCTTTTTTTTTTTTTCCCTTTTCCTCCTTAGAACATAAATCTGAGGCAGAATATCTCTTTTTATCTAGATAGCTTTAATTACAGCCCTGAGGCACCCAAGTACTGTCCTAATTTTACCTTCTGCATTTGTTTGGGTGCGTTTCCTTTATTTATTTATTTTTTCCCCTTATTATTTTACCATGCAATGACATTAAGATAGGAATAAAATGATCTCTTCTTGAAGCTTCAGGGGAAAGGGGGAATAGGCTGATGAGAGATGGAAAAAGAAAAGTCTTCCTTTTCTTTCCCATATCCCTCTTCCACTATGTAAATGTTTTTATGCATGCACCAGATACTATTTGCAGTGTTTTACTCCTCTAGAGAGCTAGAACTAGGGCTGCCTCAATTAGCCTTCTATTCCTTCTGAGGTCAGTTCAAGTAAAGGTCTCAATCATATCAAATTGGCAGGAATGCTAACTACCTGGGTATTTCAGACCATAGAGGGTTCAACTAAAGGACTTAAAAAGCATGTAGCTGGTTTCAAGAATATTCAGTGAATATTTGACATAAAGCCATACCTGACTAAACTTACCTGGTGTATGAAGAGGTTAACAATCTGAAATAGGTTAGGGCATAGGCTATTGTCAGGCTCCTTAGTCAGGCAGTATCTCTGTCAGACTGCTGCACACAGCATATAGGACAAACATTTTCCTCTTGCATCATAGCAGTTTTGATAATTAGAGTTATAACAGGGAATTCCATCCATTTTTATCCTCAGTGTATGTGGCACTGACATTTCAGTGACCTCAGCAGTGATTTCTCACTTGCAGCTAACTGGAATGTATACAACCATGATATAATGATCACACTGTGAAAAAAGGGGTGGGAAACAGAGCATGGTATTCCAAATATTCCAGTTCACTCTGTACATTTCATTTATCTGGTTACAGCACATCAGACCTCATTTTTTTTAGGTCTATCGGTAACTGAAGTTATAAATATGCATGCAAGTATTGGCACATAGACATTTCATATTTCATATGTTATATATCCTTCTGGGGGTATTCCAACTTCTTGTCCTATATTCAGGATTCCAAAATAAAATGTTATGCTGAAGTGATTCTGCTTTAATTTTGGTTTTGCTTAAGATAACTGTAAGCAGCGAAGATACAGAAGCTATTTATCTTCATTGCCAGTTAAGAGGAAATCAGAGAGTATACCTTAGGGGAGCTAAGGAAGCACAGTGATTTACCAGGCATTTGATGGAAAAACAGCTTCAAATTCAGTAACAGAACTTTCTGACGCTCAGGAGAAAGTGGTTTGCATGGTTTGGTCAGATAAAATAAAATAGTGAACTGTAAAAGGTTATTTTTTTATTTCCTACCACAAAGAAACATCAGATTTAGGAGTCACTGGAGACCACTCAGCTGTGCTCCTTGTTTCTCTTGAATGATTTTGAATGTTCCTTAATTTCCCATCCCCACTAATGTGGGATATTCCTACAGTTTAGAAATAACCCTTCTGAAACACAATAAAACCTACAAAACATCTCCACATAAGAGATGATTAATCAGAGGACAGACATAGCTTCATTGTAAGTTCCATACAATGAAAGAGAAGATAAGGATTTTCAGGAAGTGTCTTGCCAATCTCAATTCAAATTTCAGAGCAGTTTTTGACTCATTAGATCATGCTCGCTGAAATGATTTACATACAGATAATGAAAATGTAAAGCCCTAAGGACTAGTTAGCTGTTTAGCAGTGTATATATTTTTATATAACCATTTCCATGCATCTAGTTTAAAATTCATTAACAAAAAATTAATTGCTACACGGTGGTCTACATTGCACAGCATGAAACTTCAATACACTTCCTAAATCACTGCTTTCCATCTGTCCTCCAGCAACCCAAACTTTGTGGTCTTGAAAGCATTCACTACCAGTTTGCAGCAAAGCTTGTATTTCTTACAGTTAGTGAGAATCAGCAACTGAACCTCAGGAAATATTTGGGGTTTTTTTTAATATCTCAGTAATAATTTGGAGTAACAGAAAACTTCCTCCCTCTTTCCCTTGTGCAAATGCAGTGCAATGCCCTTAGGACTCCGTCACAGAGACAGATCTCCAACACCGACTGACCTCACCAACTTTCATTTTGGACACGATCCAAAGTTTACTGAATTCATAAGGAGACCTTACATTAGCTTCAGTATATTCTATGGTTCAAGCCTTCCAGTCCTATTCCCCCTCCCTCTTGCCTGAAAAACCCTAATTGAGCTTTGCTGTGTAAGCATTAACTATGTTGTTGCCATGGCACATTCAGCATGAAGTGCCTAGAGGCAATGCCATCCAAATAACTGTCTGCTTTTTTATGGCTTGATTTAGGGAAAAATAAAGTTATTTTTCATAAGTAATTAACAGAAATTGGTCTTGGAATTTTACAAATTATTTGGGATCCAAGGAGGTTCACTTTTTAATAATAACATCTAATGGATAAAAAGTAAAAAGAGTCTTTCCACACTCTTTCCATCGTATTTCCCAAATATTTACAGTGTACACCTTGGATTTGAAATAAGCCAGGGAGAACTAATGCACTGTTTACACTTGGAATCCGAGGTGGCCCCGTCCCAGCAGGGCAGTACAATGTGCTGTATCTTTCCTTTCTCAGTATTTATCTTAATCTTAATAACTAACCAGACAACTGACTCCAGAGTCCTGGGCTTATCGACTGGAATTCGTCATGTGCACACAAGAGAAGACAAGAAATGCATTATATAACAATGCCATACAAATCATTATCTTTTAATATTTAAAAGTATGCATTCAAAGTCTGATATGAAACCATTTTGGTTGAACTCAATTCTACTGGTTGTTATTAAATTTGATAACAAATGAACAAAAATACACTTGTAATGTATTTATCTGCAGGAGAGTTTATTTGCAACAGATCAAAAGGCTGCTTCTTACTGCGTTTTAGCTACTGCTATCAAATGCAATCTGCTTTTAAACATGCTTTGATATGGAAGACTATTTTCAAAACAGGTTAATAAGAAATATATATATATATATTTTTTTTTCCCCCCGAGTCTCCCAATACCAAGAAATAGAGAATGAACAGAAAGTCTATTGCGCCCTCACTGTAGGTTTACAACATGACTTTTTTGAAGCAAGTTTATATAAGCAAGAAGAAAGCCATTTCAACTGCACCCACCAGGCACTCAGACCATGCTTTCGAAACTGTCATACAGATTTTGGTTCTGGCATCTCACAATAAATGACTTCCTTTTTGCCAGGAAACAGAGTCACATGCCAGAAATGTGTGAACCACAGCACTGGGGTACTCTTTGCTGATCTCAGGCTGGTCTCCTGTGAGGGTGTTCATGTCTTTCTCTGCGCCTCTATGGTAAGAATTGCTTACGTGCACCATGGTGAAGGAGGAGTAGATGCACATGGAGAATAATGATTAGGAGCCCACTCTAGCAGAAAGAGGGGACAATGATTAGAGAACCTGTCTCTAATGATTAGAGACCCTGTCAGTAGTCCATCTCCCTTTGCCTGCAAAAGGATAAGAGATGGGTACCCCACACACTGACATGCGCTGGAGGTGAACTTATACAAAATGGGTGAACAAAGATGCTGTAAATTCACTCCTCTCCTCTGCTCCCTTTGCTCTAACCATCCTATAAAGCTTTACTCATGCTAACTATTAACACCCTCAGCAATGGGATTCATCCAGCATAAGACACTGGAGTCATACTCAAAAAAACTATCATTGCTAGTGCCAGCTTTTCCCAAATTTCTGTTCCACATCAAAAATTTTTGAAGTATACCCTAGGCCAATCCTCATGTTAAATCACAGACCACAGTAAATCAATTAGTTAATCAATCCCATCAGGAAATCAATTAACATGAACTAAGAAATCCCTAAGCAGACATATTCTTACGTGAACAAAGGTCACTCACCGCAGCCTTTGTATGCCTCTTCATATTAGTGTAAGCCCAGGTTTAGAAGGGAGAAATTTTCCTGTGATAACAGTTCTTTGTATTGATGTGTCAGCACAGACACCTAGTCTCCTTGTATGTCTGGCAGAGATCCTCTGAACTTTTGCTTGTGTAATAACTAGAGGCCCCCTTCAGAAAGGGAATCTGATATTTGTGCTCTGATGTGGTGAGATGAGACCTCTTTCAGTACCACCAAAAGCTGTCTGTGCCAGGCTTTGTAACAGTACCTGAGCAAAAGGGAAAATTGGGTTTCTTCAAGTACGCACCTCAAAAATTGCAAGTGCAAGCAAAAAATGTCCCAAATGTTTGAGCCATGTTGCAAAGCCAATTATTGCATCTATTTGATAATGTCAGGTTCAGTTCAGTGAGAGTTAGGAGAAACATGTTTCAAAATGCCTAAAGAAACACCTGATCTGTAACATCTACAACTTTCTAATCACAACTACTAAATAACTACATTTATTAATTAGATTTTATAGTTGTGTGGTAGTTACCACCCAGGGATAATCCACAATTCAGTGATAAATCTAGTCAGTCAGATTTGCAACAGACATGGGACCTAAGAAGATGAGGTCACATCCATACATCACCTGGGGACACCAGACTTCAGGTGTGGAAGGAAGGAAAGACACTGGTGTACACAAGGGTCTACACAGGATCATAGAATGGTTTGGGTTGGAAGGGACCTTAAGAGCATCGAGCTCCAACTCCCCTGCCATGGGCTGGGGTACCTCACACTAGTCCTTGTTATTTGTGTCCAACAGAAACTTCTGCAGACCCAAAACATGGTGGGTAACTTGAATTCTGTGAAATCAAATCTTGTAAGTCTTGTAAGTCAGGACTGCAGACATCTACTTGCATTTTGCATATTGTGCTATGAGGCTGTTCATGAGTGTAAAACTCTCCTTGCAAATAATTAAGCTATATTGCACCCAGTATTATTTAACTCCAAAATCAGCTACAAGTCATATGCCCTTTCTGCATCATCCCTTTCCCACTAGAAAAACTGTACACTTAGCAGCAAACAGGGTATCAAATAAAGGCTGGAATGGGTATTCCAATCCTAGCCAAAGTCAGGGAAAGAACTACGACTAGAGCAGTGGAAAATTGGCCTAACTTGGGATAGGGAAGGAAAAAAAATGCAAAGGTATGAAAATGTATTCAACAATGCTCTCTGAGCTCAGATCCAGCGGTGACAGGGCTATAAGCAGATGCATTAGGCTGGAAATACATCAAGGTTAGATTAAGCTGCAGAGTTTTCATTTTATTAATGGTCTTCAATCTGACTCCTTAATAAAATGGAAACCATTTGTAAAATTTTGATCAGCATCCACACTTAGCTTTCAAATGCTTGCAACCTTTAGGTATACTCAGGAACAGATTTCAGAAAGCCCATGCCTGAAAATGAAGGAGAGAAGGGAATGAGAAGGAGAAAATGACTTGAGGTGAACCAGTCCTTGAAGTGAATTATTATGTAAACTGTGAGTCAGGCTAAATGAAGAAACCATTGGGACACCACGTTTTTTTTGCACGGATCAGAGAGATACTATGCTGGACAACTGCAGCATCTCCACAGCAGTCTAACTAAAAGGGCAAATATCTAAGATGTTTAAATACTATCCTCAGTGACAGATCAGAGCTACTGGAGTGTTGCAAGGACCTGGAAAGCCTGGGTGGCCAAGGGGCTGAAGGAGTGGGAGCTGCAACTAAAGCAGTGCTGTGTCCCTACCAATTCATTCAAGTTTCCTCTCACCTGCTGGCAAGGAACAGGAGAAAGGAAGGTTTTATCTAGCAGCTATGGAGAAGGAAGTGTTGTTGGATAAAATTGAAGGTGATAAAAAAGAAGGTTCCTAGAAAAATCACACTGCATTTCTCATGCAGAAGGTAGCCTGCATAAAAAGAAGTTCAGACTTCTAATGTAAGAAGAAACCCACATTTAGAGCTATGCAGCAATTTAATTAGCAAACCTGCCAGAAGAGGGGAGAGATACAAAAAGCCACCCTCACAAGTGTGTACACTGTGCTACTGCACTTTTGGTTTCTGAAACCAGAATTAAAAATCTTGAAGGAAGTATTATTCATATAATAATAGTAAGTCTGTGGATTAACTGACTATAGGTTATACAGAGATTTCTGAAGTCACTTCAACTAGGCTTTTTCTCTGCTAAGCGGCTGGATGCAAAGCAAAAGGAACATACTGAAAACAGAGCACTCAAGTTCCTTTTAGTCTTCAGAGAGGGAGAATCACATCATACAAGTTCTCCAAGCAGGATCAGCATGCCAAAAAACATAAAGATACATATACATATACGTGTTAGGAGAAATATCATCCACACTGACTTAATACCTTCAGTAGGGAGAACAGCTGCATTATCTAAGGCCAGGTCCTTTGTTTTCAAGCAGAGGCTTTTCCCAACACTTGAACCTGATGACATCTATACTAATAAAGTTGACATTCATAACGACGCATGAGCACTTCCTCTGGGAAGGGTCTGGAGCTATCAGGAAGGACAACATGCTACCGTAACAAATTAAAAAAAACCTGGTTTTCTCCCTTCGACTTTGATATCTATTTGGATGACATTTGCAGCACTGATGGGGGCAATGCTAAGGAAAGAACCACCTTGATTAGCCTGGCCAATAGAAAATTATCTGTTATCCTAGGAGACAAATCTGGAACAAATCTAGACACTGCCACTTCACCTTACACCTTAGGTTCACAGTGGCCCCAAGAGAGAAAGTGGAATATTTTTATTCAGACTAACTGAACAATGTCTATAGGTGACACCTTCATAGAGCATTTCTGCATGTCACAGACTACCAGGTAAATGCAACTGAAATGCCAGGTAAGCATACGTGCCTTCTCTATGCAGTGAGACAAATATTTGGGGGTTTGGCCCAGGACAAAACAGGTTTCAATGCAAAAAGTATAGTTACATATGTCCTATAATCAGTACTGCCATGAAACTCAACTGTTCCCTTATAACCTACATAAAACAGACTCTTCGCACATGTTAGGGCATTCCTATTACAGTTTATCTTTGGCATTTTGGCAGTGTGAGACAGGCAGGATGTTTTAAGCTGAGACCTTCTTGAAATCAGGTGCATACTGAAGTTAAATCAACAACAGAGACCCCAGTTCCCATTCACCTACGTGCAAATCTTTCCACCACCACTTCTTGAACTTGATTATTAAGATGGCACAGTAAAGCTGATGAATTCAGGTGAAGCTCACCACAAAAAACAACAGGCAGCTTGTATCTCCAAACAAAACTAGCCAAGCGAGTCAATACCTTGAAGCTTTTTGGGTGACTCCAGCTAGACTTAAACCAAATGCTTTGTGGTTTCCATCTCATCCTGAAGGAGAAGTATTCAGCAAGGTGCCAGTCCAATGCAACACACAAGCTAGCAGTTTATTTGAAACAAAACTTGATCCTTATTGTGAGCTGAAATATTTGAAGCACACACAAGTAAAACTAATTTAACCTTTGAAAAGTTACCTCCGGAGGGAAGAACAGAAATCCCTTTATAAGATTTTTAAGCACTGCAATTATTGACAAGGACTATATTACTTTCGTTTTCTCTGATCAGGAAAAAAAAAAGCAAAGCCACAGGAGACATCAGCAGCTGTCAGGCTGTTTTCCAACTGCAATGAGGTAGTTTACAGTGGGCTTGTGCCAGTCTCTTAAGACCCAGTTAAGAAGCCTTTTTAAAATGCCTTAAAAAGCCAACTCATACATTAATCAAGTTGAGCCCTCATCCATACTTACTGCAATACATCAATTACCATGTCTTCTTTTTTTTTATTTTAATAAATTCCAGTTGACAGCAGACACCTTATTAAGGCTCACTAAAATGATACAATAAGTAAGAGGCTATTAATGTTGCTTTTTTTCCCTGCTGCTATTGTCTTGCCGCACTGGTCTGCAAACAAATCCAGGCTGCATTACAATTAATGCCAATGGAACTCCTTCTAACGACTTCCAGCTTGCTAATTTTTTACGCTAATAATAAAAAAAAGGCATTGCTATGCAAGAACGGCCCCCTTTTATCATGCTTGCATGGCACACTAGAGAGCTCCTGCCATTGTTCACATGAAAGACAATTAAACCCAGGAACATCAAACCCAAAAATGACAATCTGCTAACGAGAACTGGGCATTGCTGTATTCTTTTCTCTATTTTCTGAACTGATAGGAAACAATTCTCCAAAGACATTTCCATCCCCCATGCCCCCCCTTTGGAAACAAAACCAAACCAAAAAACAGAGTTTTAAGAATACCCTCACTGATTTATGCATCTCTGCTCAGAATTTATTAACTGTGTAGGGCCAGTTTCGCTTCACATGCCCACTGCCTCCAGGTTTGAATTCTGGACATATTTCAAGAAATGCAACTATAATATTTTCCACATAGTTTTGTATTTTAAAATAAACATTTTTTCTCATGGTTCATGTTTTCTGAAACACAACATGAAATGCCAAAGGCAGGAGGATAAAGCTGGCGTGGTAACAAGTTTTTTTCTCCCAGTCTTCTGGGGAGAATAATAGGGAGTAGAAGGGGTTATAAGATTTTCTGAAATTAAACACATTCACAATGTTTATTTCGAGAAAAGGTAACTTCTATTGATCATAAACTGGTTTGGGCTGGAAAGGACCTTAAGATCATAGAGTTGCAACCCCCCTGCCACGGGCAAGGATGCCTCTTAAAGGTGTTTTCATCTAAGCCCTCTCTCATGGAGGTTAAGACCCAGTTTTATAGCAATGTTTTCCCATTTGCACCTGGAATATATAATAAACTGTGTTCTTGAACCATATGCATTTATATAGAGACATAATATTACATATAGACAGTTACACTGTTTAGTATCACTTCACATGACTTTTGGCCAAGAGTTACAAAGCACTTCAGTGTTCATTAGTTCTCACAAGATCTTTGAAAAGTGTTTTTATAACTGTTCTACAGGTATATAAACTCAAAGGTTAAGTGATGTTTCTAAGGTCATGATACATTAGTACCAGTAATACAACCCCAAAAATCCAACTATCACCATGAAGAAGCTTTGACAGCTCTTCAGCTCAACCTAAGACTGAAAATTATACATGAGATGCATCCTTATCCGCAGTCTTACTTTCCTAACTTCAAGGACACCCTTAAGTCCTGCTTGGCTTCCATTTAGCTCCACCTGCCCTTATGAGAGGTACTTCCCTAGCCTAAGACAGTATGTTTCAGCAACTTGGGTTCCAGCAGGGTCATTTTATCCTATGCCACGCATGTACGTATTTATCCTACATGACAGTACACACATATTTACTGCAGGAAATTAAAGAAATCAGAACCACAGTAAATAACGGTTTTATATTCTGAAATATTCACATTATTAGTCAGTCACTGAGTGTATAAATGTGCATATTAAGTACATGAAGTTAAGGAGTAATTGGTAACTTGCTAATTGCTATAGATTTGACATAAGCAACAACAGGCAAAGCTTTGGCTGGAAGATAGAAGTCTTATAGGAGAAGTTCAAATTGTATTTAGTAACTAAGCACAGATTTATGTGTAAGTACCAGACCTTATAAACAAGCAGGGGTAGAGGGAATTTATACTTCTGATGACAAACTGGGAAATTCCCACATTACTTCTGCCATACAAAAAACTAGTTCCCCTACCCCCACTAAGCTGAAGAATATCAGGCCTTAAACCTGTCACTTGAACAGGCCTCAATATTTCCAGGCCACTCCTTCCAACCAAAGAAGTTGTGCTAAATTCTACATTTGGGAGAAAAGAACATTTTTTGTGTTGTTGTTTAATAGCCACTGAGAGCTGTGGAGTGTTAAGAACATACCCTAGGAAAGATGGATTAGTAGGAAGTGGCCAAAAGAGGCCATAAAATGTGCATTATAAATGCAATTCATCACATAACTGTGCAATTTGTCAAATGGATATTGTACCTTGCATAGTGTCTTTTGGGAAAGAAGCAAGAGAAAAAGGCTTGGGAGATAACGGTTCTATTCCTGGCTCTGCTACTGGCTCCCTTTTTGACCTTGGAGAAGGCTTTTTAGCCAAAATACGTAAACCATTTCCTACTTCTGTTATTACACATTCAACTTCATTTTGATTAGGCTCGTAGTTGCGCTTCTAAAATCCCCCTGAAAACACAGAGCTAGGAGATAGCTGGCACAGAAATCTGATTTTTCAGGTGTCTGTTAGCCTAGGGGCTGACTCTATATGTCTACATGCATAAAATAGAGAAGATAAAGCTAACATCTTAAAAGAGATTTCACAAGAATTAACTTGATATCCACAAAGATGTGATTACAAAGGTACAGAAGCATTTCATCATTGAAGTAAAGTGACTTTAGAATAACTGCTACTGAATAGCACGAAGTAGAACCTCATATAGATGGTGCAACACTATGAAGTCATTGAAATCAATAACTGCCAGACATGACCTAGTCTGCTAAAACATAGCTATGCAGCATGAGTCACCTGTCCAGAACTGCCCTCTATCAGTCAATGAGTTGGATATTTGCTGGACATGAACAACTTCTTAGCCATTAACCAGTGGGTTGGACTATATGAACATTGACCACATGCTCACTATTACTCCTGGAAAGTTTTTGTTATGGCAACACAAGGAATAAAGCTTGTGGTGCTTTCAAATGCAGGAGCAAGGACAGAGAAACCAGATGGAAATAGCTCTACTGCTTTAAGGTGGTGTTGCCCACCCCTGTTGACCATCAGTCTCAGCACAGCCTCATCAGCTGCTCACATGTGTACTCCAGTCCGCTCCAGCACAGCCTTCAGCAGCTCCACTTACTATATCTGCTCCCAGAGTAGGAAAGCTTATGTTATCTCTCTCTGTGAAGACACTAAACTCTTTAACTGCACCAGTTAGACTCACTTGTTTGGTTATACTCCACGTAAATGTGTACTATTTTGGCCTCAGGAAGCACACTTCCTATTCATCCATCTCCAACTTACACTGTTTTTCTAAGGTAGTGGCTGGGATATCCCTTCAATTCAGCAACTAAGGACAAACTACACTAAGTACACTGAAAAGTCTTTTCGCATCTTGATAAGACCCACGGAGCAGTCTGCAATCTCACAGCACCAGCAAGATGCCTGCATCCAAACAATGGTGAGGAAGCCAAGAATCACTAGCAGCAGCCTCACCTATGAAAATCAGCAGTTCTCATAGGTGAGGGGGCTGCTGTGACCTGGCCCATTGTGCACTTCCTGGACAACTTGACCAGGAGGTAACTATGTTACATTCCACCTGCACCTACCCATCTGCCAGGTGTGTAATCAGAGATCTTTCTTTTTCCTCTGTGATACAGACTTCAGCTCTACAGCAGAGTGCAAGCTTTCACTCCACACGAGCTCTCTGCTTTGTAAGTGGCAACTGCATGCAGGGGCTGCATGTAAACCACTGCCATTCAACATACTGAGAATAAAAATAAAGGAAAGAAACCTCCATTTTTCTGGGTTTGGGGGTGTTTTTTTGGTGTGTTTGCTTTGGTTTTCCCCTCCTGAAAAAAAAAAAAAAAAAAGGCGCAAATTAAAACTATTAAAAACAGTCACCTCTTTTTGGTCCAGTCACATATGCACTGGATTGGGCTCATTTAGACACTGCGTCTGAGTTAATCTAGATGTGATGGGAGACAACTCCCCCAGGGCTACAAAAAAACCCAAAACCATAAATCAAGCTTTTTTTTTTCCCCCAACCCACCAAGTTTGCAGCTCATTTCAGCCCTAGAGAAAATGTAAGGAAACACCCCTGAAGAGATACCACTGAAATCAGAAGGCAAGTTTCAATTACTGACTACAAAAGAAAAAGGCAAAATTAACAGGTCTGACATCATTGCGAAATTTTAGCATTGCTTAAACTGGTGTCAATCAATAATAAACCTGTAGAGTTACTCTAAATGAATGCAGATGGGAAATTAGACAAAACCCCATACCGTCTGTAATGAAATTGCTTATTGATAGTGCTTCACTTACTGTCCAAATAAAAGCTAAGTATATGACCAAATTGTTTTATACACATTGCCTTCCTTTTAATTGCAGCGTAAGAGCTGCAATCATTGTCTCTTCTATCAACTTACTTAGATTTAC
The DNA here is from genome assembly GCA_024733675.1 of Psilopsiagon aymara. NCBI lineage: Eukaryota > Metazoa > Chordata > Aves > Psittaciformes > Psittacidae > Psilopsiagon > Psilopsiagon aymara. Next base: position 56,945 of record JANRGW010020306.1, on the reverse strand, counting down.
AATATGGCCTGCTCCCCATACTTAAGACAATATAACCTTACACCACAGCAATATTATAGTGCCACATACCGTATCCTAGCAACGGTTTAGGGCTTGCATTTGATGTCAAAATAATGGGTCCTGCTTAATCTCTTGGTTTTTTGAAGTAGGGGGTCAAACACAGAAATCTAGGAGCTGGTAAAAAAATTACTGAAGATCATTCTTAAAGTACACCTATGGGGTACATGCTTATATACACATGTGCATTTTTGCACTGATGTGTATGGGTAAATGGAAAGGCACATGCGTACACAGACAAGATGGTCTAGTTTTTGTCTTTAGGTTGTTTAGAAAGGAATGAAAGCTCAGAAATGGAATGATGCATATCACTTTCAAGATATCAGAGGCTTTTAACAAATGCAATCTTCTTCCTGCTTTTATCAGCTCACTGTCTTCTATAAGTTAGAGGAAAAGACATCTGACTTACAGACCGAGTTTTTTCTCATCTAAATTTGGTCCTATCACTATATTAAAAATTTAAAATAGTCTTGTCTTCAATTTCTTGTGCCTTTCCTGTTTACTTTCAAAGATTTGTTTCAAACACACTTGATTAAATGACGTTCACCAAGCTATGACACAGCTGAGATTTACATGTATTTGACTATATAGAACATTAATTGCAATGGGAAAATCTGAATAGCTTGGTTTGCAGCAGCACCAGGGATATGTGGGGTAACCAGCAGTACTGACCAAATTGAAGGATATTATTGAGCATCTCTGACTCAGTTCAGAAACTGGAAAGCACTTTGAAAGACTAGGAGTCATGTCTGGGTGGCTATCAGAGAAGCATGTATGTATGTATATATGCATGTACACATGTGTGCATGTACTACTTTCTCTGGAGAACAGATGCAAGACAATGTACAGTTCAGGCTGAGGAAAACTGAAAAACTGATAGCCATGCTATTATAAATCTTTCCCAGGAAATCCAATCCTCTTCTCTATATGCACAAGTTTGTAATTATTACTTTCAATAACCCTGGGAACACAGCGAACCAGGTAGGAGAATGGGGCATCAGCTATCCCATGAACAACAAGTAAACAGGGCTTTGTTGAACCAGCAATTTTCTAAACACCACTGGTATTCAAATACTCCGGGTAGGCTTGGGACTATTTGCTCTTCTTTGCCCTCAAGGCCTTGGCAGAACAGAAGAAACAAAGATTGTTTCAAATCATGTTTCATTTTCCTCTATACCTCAGTCAAAAATGCACAGGGAAAAATCTTTCCCCTTGAAAACTTGCAGTGAGAGTACAAACCAGCCAAAGGTTTTGTACAGCCGTCACTGCTCACCCAACAGCTATGTTAGCAAACCTTCAAACACCTGCAGTACCAAGGTTTCACCTTCCCTTGCTGCACCCCACTAATCCAGCACCTTGGAAGAGCCAGAGTAAACAGCCCCAGAGCACAACCCTGATGTCAACTAACCCCAGCTCTGTGGGACCAGCAGAGACAGAGGAAATCAGAGGTGTCACACTTGGGTGCCTGGCACAAAGAGAGATCCACAGTCCAACAAGAAAAACACTGCTAGGAGGAGAGCAATTTCTTCTTGCTAGCCACAATATTTTACTTCTAGCTGCAAACCCAGAGCTTGAAAGGATCCTTGCAAGCTCTGTTTATTTATTTAAATCAATTCTTGCAGCTCTTTTTCTCTCTAAACAATAAAGGTGAAGAGTTTACAGGAGCACGTTGTCCAGAGTCCAACTGTTCAGCAAACACTCTGCTCTGGCACCAATGAAAGCCAGCATCCAGTTTGGGAGCCTTCCCTGTTTTTCCCTTTCTTTATAGAAACAGTTTACTGCATGGGTACACACACAGAGCAATTCACCCGTCTCTGCAATTGTCATGGCAGTCATCCTCTGACAGATATTATTATCCCCTAAAGATGGTGTGTGGACAACCCTATTCCCTGCTAGGCTGTCCCAGTTTTATAAACTGCAAGTCTGGTCAGCTTAATCTACAAGAGGGGAAAAGACCCAACAAAGCTGTTTAAAAAGGAGAGCTGCTGCCACACTGCTTCATTAATGCAGCCCCAGCAGAGTGAAGAAACCATCCTCTTTCACTGAAAGTCTTTCCTTCCCCCTGTAATGGCACCACCATCACCAGTGACGCACTGGGAGCAGTGCCACGGGCTTCCAGGGCAAGAAAATGAGGTCCAGCAGCAAATCCCCCACACCTTCTGCAGCAAGTGGTATATAGGTTAGTGAGGAGGATCAAGCCCCTCCATGCCCCAGCTGCCCTCCCAGCCAATGCTGTTGCAAGAAAGCACCTTTAATTTAAGCAATGCTTCAGCTTGTGCTGAGTAGCATTAGATGAGCACAGCCTCATACACCTGCCCAAACGCAGCTCAGCCTAAGCACTGACTTGAACTGAAATCCAAAACAACAGAAGAGATATAAAAGCAAAGTTTCAATTAACACATATTTCCTTCTCCAGAGCTATGTGGTCCAACACTGGTTGGCAGTAAATAAAAAACAAACAAGAAGCACTCAAAAGCACTTTTCAAAGAAGAGCAGTGCAACAGGAAGTGGGATCAAAACGCCATTGTTGTCTGAATATGGGGCTTGCGTACAAAAGGATTTGTGTGTATGTGTTCAAAAGAATTAAAAAAACAAAACAGAAAACCAAAACCAACCACACACATCTTGCTTAGGTACTCATTTTTGACACAGGAAAATTCCTTTCCCATTTTCTGCCACTGGAGGCCAGGTACTCCCCCTTGATCCACATGCAGCAGAAGACTTGTGAATTGGGGAACTATGCAGCTTTTTTTCCATCGCAGCGTCATATGAGCTCACTTTACATTTTCATTAGACAGGCAAAATTAAAATAAGAAGCAGATAAGGAGAAAATACAATAACTAAAATAAATGGTCAGACACATAGGTAGAAGGCTTGCTAGCCAGCTTCTGTACAGCCAGTTTATACAATCCCCTGCCTGAAGTAATTTGCCCCTTTTATTGGGCTTGAGGTTTTTTGGTTGGTTGGGGGGGGGGGGTGGTTTTGGTTTGGTTTTGTGGTGGGGTTTGTTTGTTTGCTTTTCTTTTTTTCCTCAACTACTTTAGTTTTAGCTGGGTTTATTTTTAATGAAGTAAAATAAGTATCATTGACTATGCAACCAAACTATTTGAAATGTTGTTGGTTAATTGCCATTAGCCACACAAAGCACACCAAGACATTTCTCTTCCTCGAATAGATGAATAAAATTTTGTAGAGAGAGTATTTAAAAGGCAGTGAAAGCTGAAATCTTTCAAGAAGAAACAACAGAGCAGCAAACTATGGGATTTTCAAAAAACCTCCTTTTAAGACAATAAATAAATCAGTCTCAGCTGAGTCACTGTATGGTAGAAACTGTCATTTTGGTACATGCCTGCTTTTTGCTTAGAACAAAGGGACAGAAGTCTCTCGTTCCTACCACACTACCATAACACTTCAACATCTGTAGCAAATAAATCTCAAGCTGCTGTCAAATGTCCAGCACAATGGACATTTCATTTCTTCCAGTTAACATTTACAGTTACACAAAAAATAATTGTGTGTTGTGCTCATAGTCATCATCCGCTTTGATTTGCTTCTTTCCCAAGAATTCTGGTTTTCCAAATCAGTGTCCCACCACATAAATCGTACACCAACACCAGTGTACAGCCAGCACAGGACTTAGCAATTCACTGTACTGCAGCAAGCTACAAGTTGGCTTTAAGTCTTTGGTTGCAGTCTATGCTACACCAGAAAATTTTAAGTTTTCAGGGTATAAATTTCCTCTAAAGGTAGCAGAACACAGCCCCACTGTCATCTTCATCTACAATCTTCTGCTGACTTGGAATTTAAATGTCAAAATTAGAACACTGGTACTAAGTAACCTTCTAAAATGAAGTTAAATACTGTGTTTGAAAAAAAAAAAAATACTATTCAAGGCCAATTTCAGTACACCAGCTAAATAAAAAGTTTAATTTTTGGTCGGTTCAGACAGTTATTCTGATTTTCACCAGCTGCTTCTCTAAAAGTGTCTGATCCAACTGGGACTGCACACATGAATGTGGATTTTACTAGCCTAGTCTTTCCCTTGAGGCTTCAGGCTCTTCTGCTTCGAGTCATAGCTACAAACCTGTGAGAAGTCCCCTTTCCATTAAGTTGCTGGTTAATATGCTGGTGGTGAAGAAATATAAGAATGCTATATAATGTTAAAAATTGAAGATAAGTGTGGTTTTATTTCTTCTCTAGGAACACAGGTAACCATCAGCGATTGGCAGTCTGCTTACCTTCATTTCACAAATACTTTGTGTTTGTGATTCTTTAAAATGCTTTAATGAAACCAACAGTTATGCTGATGCTCTTACTGTAGCTACTCATTATAAGCAAAAAAGAGGGGACAAAAGAGGGGAAAAAAGCCTATGAAAGTGATTTGCGACCTTAGGGGAGCCCAGGTGTGAAAAAGACTTAATAAAAATAACACTAGAACAATTTTTTTTGCCAGCCTTTTCAAGGGAAAACATCTGTGTTGCGATAGACACAGGTACCAGCCTGTGAAATGTCAGGTAAGAGTGAACAATACAAATATTCATGGCCATCTAGTGGAATTCTTCTCATGGACTGCAGAATACAGAATGCTAATTTCAGTTGATGTGAGATGCACAATTTATTTGGTGGCATTCATTTTAGTATTTTTACACAACTATTACATTATGCAAATGATTAACAATGCAAATACTCAGCATCTGCCATTCCAAGTGTTCTCTGTCAGTAAAAGGGTTTAAAAGGTTTTGATCTCCACATGCTGAACTGCTGAGCCTAGTAGTCTTGCATTTATGCCAGTGTAAATTAGCAGCGAGTCAATGAAGTTAAACTGGAGGGTGTAAAAAAAAAAAATAGTGCAAAAGCAGAATTAGATTCTGGTATCCACATTTTAATTAGCACAGGAATTAGACCTGAAATGCACTGCCGTGAAGTCAAGAAAAATGCTGTTCTTGGTAAAATTAATAATTATAAAATAAACTGAACATAGTTAAGATTAATAGCATTGACTTGGGTTCTTTAAGCTGTAACATGAGTTGCTTGACAAATTGTAGCTGCTGTTTCACTCTTTGCACATTCTTGACATAGTGTAGCACTGAACTAAGTTGATGGTTTTTAGCTGTTTTCAATCAGGTTTCCAAAATTGTGAAAAGTAACTCAATAGTTGTATGTAATGGCAGACTTCGGTTATTCAGTTTAACAGACTCTGGAAGACATTTCCCTAAGAACAGCTTAAAGTGCATCACTCAGCTTTGTTAATCCTATCACCCGTGCTTCAATTTGCCAAGTTTAAATATGAAGTATCATCTGCTAAATAAGAGGCAAGCTCCTCCTGCTAGGCAGATAAATAGCCCCTGGGGTAAAACTTCAGTCAAGAGATGGACCAACTGGAGGAAGTTTGAGTATATTAGATCTGGGTTACCATTCATTAGACATGTCTTGCTGCTTATCTGTGAACTCTCTGCAAGACAAGACTTCATTTAACATGTAGGAAGAACAACTAATTAGCAGCTTTTTTTCCTCTGACTAATACAATTCCCTTCTAGCTGCTCCATAAAGAAGATTCAGTGGAACACCTCTGTAAAAGCAGTGGAATTCCAGGTAGTTATGGTGACAAATTTCACTGTGAATGAGGATCAATGTCCCATACTACTTTGAATAGTAATTTCTTAATTCTTATTCAAATCCAGCCATCAGGATAATATAACTTGAACTGAATTGGTCATGTGATCCTGATGGCATCCCATTAATGGGCTGTTCACTTAATTTATGTAATTTTAAAAAATTAAATAGTCATATTTTAAATCCCTATTGCAGTCCTTTAGATTGAAAGTACATGTTTAAAAGTTATAGTATCTTTATAAATCAGTATGTCTGCACTTCTTAGTTTGTTGACTGAACTTTCCCAAAGTTTTAATTCACCTTCCCTCATTGCTCTCATGCCTGTGGGAAGATAGTGAAATGCCAGCATTGAGCCATTTCATACCTATTTACTAGCCCTGGTATGTTCCACAGAAAACAAACCCACATCTGTATGAGTTGGCAAACAAACTAATGTTTTCTATATGTACAGAGAGAGTGTAAAAATAAATTTATGGGGACACTTTCATTGCTGGTCAAAAGCCAAATAAACCCTGTCTCTATGTAAAATGATCACGAAGGCAGTTATTAATAACAAAAGCTTACAGGCCTAATTCTGCAAGATGTTGAGCCTCCCCCTTCAAGCCAACACAGACCCAAGGTGATCAGCACCTCCTGTGAAGCATTTGGCAACTGTGGCCTAAAGGGGTCATTATAGATACTCCCTCATGTCTCTAGAGCACAGCTGCCCAAGCAGTCCAGGAAAGGTCCAGCCCAGAGAGGGTGCACCACTGGGAAAACCAATGCCCCATCTATCTAGGGCTATTTATAATGCTTGCATTAAACATTTAGATCCAAGCCCTAACCTGGCTAGGTGTCAAGGACCACACTGAAAAAAGTACCACACTATACCCTCATTAAGAAAATGCATGAAGCATTAATTTCTATTTCTGGTCACAGTTGTAAGCATCATCAGGGTTACAGCTGCTTTACTGTGGTTTCTCAAGAATTTCCTTGATAAAAAAGTACAACAGAATTAGCTGAGCCTTTTGGAAATAGCTGCACAGTCCAGCTGTAAACCAATGTCAAGTAGCTGGCAATAAAACAAAACAAAACCCCATAATACAACAGTAGCTACACATCTACCAGCAGCAGCACGTTTGCCCTCTGAAGTTCTTTACTTGTAACTGGGAAAGGAGGGAGGGGGAAGAAGGGCCCCCTAGCCTGGAGACCACATGAAATCTTATAAAGCCATTGCCCAGACTGGTACAGAAACCTTTTTGGCAATGTGCACGTCATGTTAACCTGCTAGAGAAGACGCTTCCTTTTAGCGAGACCTAGGGGCACTGAGAGCATAGACGTGCTCTATGTGATAACAGAGAAGAGTTCAACACACTTTTCTTTCAGAGGAAAAAGCACTCTAAAGTGTTGTACTAGCAGCAAGGACTGAAAAACAAAGTAATAAAAATCTTCAGGGTACTTAGCCTTTCTTATTTTATGCCAAAGAATTACAAGCTGTGTCATTTGCTGGGAGAAGGCAGCTGAGGTACACGACTCAATCAAGAGGACTGGATTTATCAAAGCCTTGGGCAAGCAGCTCCAGACTTTTCCTAAAAGATGCCAATTTCTGCAAGAATCAAATACGATCAATGGTTTGTATCTGCTGGAAAGACAAAGAGAAGGGAAGCTTTCACCTGTGCTTATGGTTTTGTACAAGCCTATTTCATGTGTGTAAGCAGGGAAGGATCATCCATGCACTATTACATCCCTGGAGTTTTAGAACATTAAATTATTACTGTAAAGGCAATAAAATGTCCAGAAAAAGTCATTATGTCACATATTAATTTCACTGTTCTATTTTTATACGATTCTGCCTGCATTGTTTGATTACAAAAGAGAAATTTCCTGTCCCTCCCTCAGGTTAAATTTGGAAATGCTGAACAGTTAGAGGAACTGTCTATACGGAAAAGTCACAAACAAGTGCACTAGTCATTTCTTATTACCTATCTTTGCAGGCAAAGCTCACATGAGAAGAGGAAGAAAACTTTTGTGGCTAAAGCAGAAAGTGAAGTAAGACAGTTCACCACCATCTGTGCCCTAATCCAGTATTTGCTTAACCTCAGAGTACATTTCCATGTGTAAATTTAATACTCCCTCACAAGTCAAATTCTCCTGTACATCAGTACTCTTCATGTACATACTAAGATCATACTTACATATAATCACAGTGATGAACTCCATAATTATTCCACCTGGAACCCTTCACATCCCTGCCTGTTTGACTTGCCTAAATGCTGACAGCTGTTAGATTGAACACCACGAATGGTGAGAAACAACCTTACCTTTAGAGTGACACAATCAAGACCAAACCAGGTTAGCTACTATGACCCCAGCAGTCTTCTCTTAGACCAAGTGGCAACTCAGTAGCTGCATTTAAGAATCAAACAAACAGAAAACCCCAACAAGACCCTACATAGAAACAATGGATTCATTTGCCATGTGCAAGTACAGAAAACAGGGTACCCAGCTGGAACCCAGAAGACATGAATTACAGGTAATATTTTCAAAGTTGTCTAAGATATAGATGTAGTTTCTCAACATCATGGTGCCCGAATTTCATTTAATATGAGTTCAAGGTCAGTGCTGATCAATACCTGAAAAACCTTAAAATCCCACATTTAAGAACCTAAATCCCAATTGGGAGTGATAGTAAATATCTCTGAACACCAACAAGGCCAGAGTCAGGCGCATAGATGTATTTGCTCTACAGCCTGTGCAATCAGTGATGAAAGAAGATGACTTTGTTTTCCATTAAAGTGCTTTCACTGACTGTGTATTTTTGTCAAATCACATCATTCATCACATCCAATACCCTTGCCTGGTGGTCTCATCTTTTCTTTTTGGATTGTGAATCCCCCTAACCTGGAGACCATGTGTAATCTGTTTACCTTTTTTGTTGCAGAAGTCAACATGTGCTTGCCCCTCTCAACAGTAGCACACTCAGTGAATTGGCTTGGGATAAGAAGGAGATAGCACGCCCAGATCTATCATTATCACAATGCTGGCTGGGAGGTTTTCATTTTGTTTAGTTAAGAAGTACAGTATTTGTACAGACACAATAGTATAAGAGATCATGTCTATCTTTAGATTCTGCAGAAATGTTTTTCACTGAGTTCCTAGTACCCAACTTAACTCTCTCCCCAGAAAGAATATGCAGCATCCCAAACATTGAGTGAGTGAATGGAAACCCAGAAATAGAGTCCTGTAGATCAATAGATTTGACTGAGAAAGTGTTTGCATTCTCGGGGGTAGAGATCATTGTGTTTCTAAGTGGATCAGAGATATGATCCTCAGCCGCTGTGAATGGAATGGAAACTGAATGCCATCAGCAGGAGATACAAGCGCTGATGTGGTGAGGTAATGTGGTAAGGAATAGCAGAGTGGAAGGAATGCACTGCCTCTGCCCTGAGGAATCTTAAAGTTAGCTCAATCTGGTATTCAAACACTGAGTGAAGCAGGGGGTAAGGAAAAGAGAGGAAACATAAAAGCACAGCATTTTTACAAGAGAATCATTTCTGAAAGAAGGACAGGCACCACTCAATTTCTCTGGACAATGAGTTTAAAGTGCACCTAGTATTTAGAATTTATCCTCCCCATACGAATATAATAAGGAGGTGACTGTCAGCCTCTTGCCAATTTACCACTTCCTCACACTGATACATCTCCAGTGGGGATGGCATGGGCCAGGCAGCTGGGGTGGTCAAACTGGAATGTTTAACCATTGTGCCCAGGAACTGCTGCATGCAGAAGGCCACCACGAATGGGGCACATCATGTAAACCACCTCTTTTAAATAGCACCCCACTGCACTATCAGTCAAGACCCATGAGGTAGCTCTCAACTGGCAACTTGCTACAAACCTGCCACTGACCTTGCCAGAGGCACAACCCTGAGAAGGAAAGGTACAGCTGAAAAGTGATGGATTATTTGCACTGAAATGCAAACTAAACTCAACCTCGATTGGATGATACTTTTACGAATAAATCTCAAAAGAAAGGTTAAGTTTCTCTCTAGCATAATACCAGGAGTCATGTCTGCTTTGAATGATATCAGTGCTAAGTTTTGGTTGTGTCTCTGATGAGAGGGAAGCTAGCCTGAAAATTAATATAATGAGTCTATCCAAGCTACAGATGCTTTCGTGGAGTCCTTAGGGCATTGACTGTGACCTCTCTAAAGTCAAGATGCTACTGTTTGGTTTATTGAGAGAAGGTAGCTAGCTGCCTTGTCTTTCTTCCACATGAAAGATAATACAGCTCTAATGCACAATGGTTATTAGCCTTTCACAATAATTTCTATTGTCAGGAACACAAAGGATAAAGCATAATTCCAAGCTTACCTCAGGGCTACATTTCATGGTCTAGAGGCGGGACCTGGGAATAAAATATTCACATTGATGCCTTTATTTTGAAACCATGTACTATAATGCTTGTAATTATGACTACTTAAATTCAAAATTACAGGGTATTCCTTACCCCTTCTGCAAGTTAAAAATATCATAGCCATAGGACAGCCAGAACCTGCCACTAGGTGATCACACCCTCAAGAGAAGTAAAATGCAAACACCACAGCTGCTTTTCTGCCTCATCCTGTCTCAGAAAAGAAGTTAAGGACTAGAAGTCAAAATGAAGATGGGATCTGACCAGAGAGCCAACATGTAGATTTTACTATTGGTGGTCACTCGGTGCATATTCCAAGGTCTAACCATGGATACTCAATTGTGTTTTACACCTTTACATGCATTATATTAACATTTCCATCAGGAAGGGAGGTGGGAGGTGCACGGCGAGACAGAAAAGGCAAAATAAAAACTTATTACATACAATCTTGGTGAGTAATATCTGCCTGGCACAGAGCAGACTGGATCATGGCAGAGAGATGGTGATGCACCATCAGCACTTCCAAATTCTGCTCTTATTCTACCAACTGCAGGCCTTGGGCAAGCAGAAAAGGCAGAAGTGAAATAAAGCTCTGTCATGTCATCTCCCTACATCACACATGCCTCAGCAGAAGCCCAGAGGCAGAGGAGTAGATCAAGAATTAAGTAAAATAAAAAGAAAGAAAATTCTCATTGTTGTTCCCAAAGGAGCTTCTTTGGGAAAAAATTCTCATTGTTGCTTTTCAAAGGAGCATCTCTGTTATAGGGGGAAAGCCTTGCCAGGACTTTGCAATCAAATGATAGCACCCCCTGCATTGTTTGAGCACTGTCAAGAGGCATTATATTCAGAAGATAATCCAGTCCTTGAACTCCCCAGGTACTGGTTTTAAATACCTCTGATGACATCTAACTGCATCCTATCTGGGTATGCCTCAACCATCTAGCATCGCATTTGGTTATGTCTACAAAAACACCAGCTAGGAAGAAAGAGATCATGAAGAATGATTTTAGTCTTTTATTTGAGCAAAAGCTAAACATATGGACCCTGGCACCAAAAGTATGGAATCTGTGATAAAACATATGGATATCCATATGGGAAGAAAAAAAAAAAAAAAAAGCCCTAAAAAAAAAAACCACCCTAAAAAAAAAAACCCTAAAAAAAAGGAAAAGGCTTCTTGGCCAGAAATCCTGCTCTTGCATTTTTATCCTGTATGCAGAGTGCACCCCCTTCCCTCCGCAGCACAGCACTGCCTGCCCTTAGATTAGGATGCTATAAATTCACATGCAAATTTCACAAAATGCTATATTGTTATCAACTTTATTAGATTTAGGAATACAGTCTCACTTATATTTTTTTATTCTCTTAAACCTTTTCATCACTTAATAGCTGAGAAAGTAATGGATTTCGGTAAAAAGGAGAAGCTTATTATAATCAATCCTGTTGCTCTATCTCTGCTCGATGCTCGACTAATGAAACTTATTTTTCTTCAGGACCTCTACAGGAAATCCTTTCCTAGGAGAAAGAAAAAAAAAAAAATCCCAAACACTTAATATGCTGCTGGCTTGTGATATTGCAACCGTATTATTCCTCTCCTTTAGGTGTCCATCCAGAGGTTTGTAAGAGCTATTAATTCTATTTTACTCACTAATTTCTAGCCTGTAGTGAAACAAGAAGCTGTGAATCTTATTTAATACGGTATACCAACCTACAGTCCAAATGGCTAGAGGCCCTCTCATTAAGTTCCAACTCTGAAAACTCAAAAGTTCATTTTCTTTTTAAGTAGTGAGGGTAACAAAGCCAGAAAGGACAACTTTATCATAATGGTTATATCATAAATAGTCCCTCTACTGAGTCTGTCACCATGTCAGCCTCCACTAAGATCTTATTTAATGCATGCCACCTTCGTAAGAGTTTTTAAAAATGTTTTAGCTCCTTTCTTTGACATTCTTAGAATGAAGAGGCACGTAAGAAAATCAGGAAACACACAGCTTTCAACTTCATTATTAAATGCTTTGGTAACAGGTAAGGAACTGTTCATAGATTTACTGCTTTAGGTAAACATTCCAGGCAGCCAGCATCCCCAAGCTGCAGTCCTGCTCACAGTGCTTGGCTTGCATCTTCTCTCCATCACTATTATGGTCCCCCTCCAACCCTGCAATGGGGACTCCAGAGCTTGTCCCTGTGCCCTGGGGGCTGCCCAGTGGTGTTACCCCACATCACATTGCCAGTGAAGCTGCCCAGAAAGCTCACCTCAGCATGGGGCAGCCAGCAAGCGGCTTGGTCCCTGTTGTACCAAAGAACTACACTTGCTCATAATATACGTGTGCAAAAGTACATGGATATGCTTATTTCACTACAGAAGGAAGAGAAAAGAAAACAAATTTGAGGGTATTTTTACACCAACAATGAACCAACATTTTACCAATTCCTGATACCTCTCCACTGGAGAGCAGAACATGAAATATCTGAATGCAAGCAAGAGAGTGCATCTACTGACCCACCAGAGGAAGAAGACTAAGACAGTCCCTCAAACAGGACTCCATACAGTTTAAAAGCATCCAAGGAAGTATTTTATCTTGGGTTTATTTATTATTAATGTAAATGTTTGCTGGGGGTATTTTTGCATATGTCCAGGACTAGAAAATAGAAATATCATGAGAAAAGTTAATAATATTGTAGGCATATTTTTAAAAAAGAGAATGCTGGATGAATCCTGGGAACAAGAAGAAAAATTTCATTTCCATCATCCAACTGCTCAAAGTCTCCAGCACAATATGGTTTTAGCCTTGTCTAAAGTCAGTTGACAAAAAAAACCCAAACCTGATTTTCTACATTTTGTCCCTGCTCTACGGCCAATTCCACAACCACACATGAAGGCTACATGATGTAACTAATCATGGAACACTTAATTAAGAGACAGTTCTTTCCAAGGTAAAGTGGTTACATTTCTAAACACGGGAATTACTTCGTTACCTTATCATAATTAGTACAGTTACTAAAATCTTGATTACTTTTCTTTATTCACTTGGGTAAAGGATGCTTCTTGTTACAAGGGATCAAAGAAGGGCAATGAGGAAGGCAATGGCTTTATGTGTGGATACAGCCAGCTACTGAATTTGATCCTACAAATATCTCGCAGTTACTCACAAGAGCAGGCTGCTTGCATTCATAGTTACATGCAGAAGTGTTTGCAAGACTGAGCCCTAAAACCACTAAATTAATGGTGGAAATACATAAAAATATATAATTGATGAACAAATGAATTAGGATTCTGCTCAAAAGTAGGTAGAAAAGGATTATCACTCAGGCAAGCTCTCTCCAGTGACTGCTCCTGACTGATAGATTTGTATAAGGCTGAGTTTCTGATTAGTTCTGAGATATGAATGCTTCAAAATGTAGGAATTAAAAATAAAAAAGAGAGTTTCTGAAAATGAAATGCAATACCCAATTCAATTAGAAGAAAATGCTACGATCTGGAATTGAACCAAGACTTTGGGATAATATTATTCATTCTGTGCCAAGTTTAGTGATGTTTTCCAAAATGCCAGTTTACGTAGGTTTATGGAAAATAAATAAATAAATAAATAAATAAGAAAATTAACCTTTTCATCCAGAACAGAGGCTGCTAATTTCATTAAAGTTGTTAGATACTTTCTCAGAGTGTATCCATGCCAATCCCAGTGTTTCATTCCCCCATTTCCATCTACATTCTGCTTGCATGGAAGCGGCCTGACAAATCTATAACAGTAGCATTACATTTCCTGCACTTGCTGCACCTGCTGCCAATGTGTTTCATTACTCGGACTCTGAGAACATTGCGGAGACTTGGAAAAGTGCTGCCCATCCAAAGCAGCCCACTCACTCACGGCTGGTGGTCATAAGCCCCTGGGTCAGGTAATCTGCTCCACGAACATCCCAGAAGAGCCTGAATCAACTCAACTGACAGTAGATGAGCCAAGCCTGTCAATTCATAGAGCAGCTTGAGCTCATCATCTGTATTTACATAGTTCCTCAATCAAACTCCTGCACTCTGTAAACTACATTTATTACCCTTCGTACAGGCCCAATACAGTTTTACAGTTCGCTCTCTTTACAGTAGAAGCAGCCAGAGAGCTATTCCTGATAGCTATTTTCTCCCTTAATTCTCTCTTTTAAGAGGGAGGGAACAGTTACTACTTGCCAAACCAGCACATGTTCACAGAGAGAGTGCGGTCAAGTGGTCAGGAGCAGAGCTGATGTTAATTAGCAATGAAATAAGGAATGAACCAGCATTAGCCCTGAGACTAATCAATGGGAAAATCACTCCAAGCAGGCAGCTTAATGAAGTACTATACAGCTGTTTATTTTTAGTCTGTTTTAGCCTGACAACAAAATCCCGATTAATTAAAAGCAAAAAAATCTTTCTAAACATATTTCCTTGCAGAGCCTTGCTATAGCTCCAGTTTGGTTGGCTTTTTTATTACATTTGTCTATGCCTTTCCTGGATAATTAAAGACTCCACTAGAAAAATTAAGGCAGGTCAAAAAAGCATGTACCCATCAGTGGCACATGTTTGTCATCAGCAATAACCTGCCACCTCACAGGCAGCCTATTCAGGGCCCTTCCCAGCACTTGACTCCTTGCCCCTCTGCAGCAGTGGATGGAAGGCAGAGCATCCCAGTCACCAGCCTGCTCCCAACACCCCTGTGTCAGGGATGGGCTGGTAGAGGGAAGGACAAGTGCCATGGTACTATTTAGGTGAGGCAGCCTTGATCTTCTCACCATCACAGAGTGCCTCTGTGGTGAGAACATCAGCGCCCAGTGCCTAAGTACATTTATGAATCTGGGCTTTGCTCTCAGTATGATGTGATTCCTTCCATGCAAACCAGATGCACAGAACTTCCCAAACATTTGCATTGAATGACCACAAATGAATCACATACTACCTGCAGAATAAGTTCCTGTCCCTACCCAGACATCTGAGAACAATAAGCAAGCAGTCACCCCACTGGATTCTCTTTTGGGCATCCCAGCGCTGTATGCTCTTGGGAGATCCCACTAGCCTTCTCCCACTGTCTTACTGCACCTTCCATTCTCAGCCCCTTTGTGCCACAAGCACTGTCTGATCCTGTATCTGTCTACACTTGACGACAGCACAATAGTATAGCCTTGATTTAACCACCAGATTTAATCACTGCAGTTTAAAATGCTGCCACAATGAGAAGCAAAAAATTTGATGCTTTGCTTAGTTTCTTTCTTATGAAGACTCCAAATCCACTCTTCGATGATTTCCTACACAACATCAGGATATGAAATGATATTTACATGACAGTAAAATTAGTTACAGTTTTGACGACATTAAAAGAGGGAGTTTTAATGCCAACAGTAACATGAGTTGGAGATGCAGGAGCACAACAACCCTCCTCATGCCCAGATCCCAACTGCCAGAGTGAAAACAGGGACAGGTAAAAGGTCAACTGAAACCTGCTTTTATAGGTTTTACTTTTTCCCACTGTGTATTTAAGACAATTCATTGTTTGTTTGATCAAAGTCCTCTCATATGCTAACAGAAGCATGATTTGAGAAGTTTCTTGATCTTTCCAAATACAATCAATAAACCCCCTCTGAAACTGTGTCAAAGAAAAAAAGGAAAAAAAAACATTACTGTCTCACAGATGGTCTCATGCAGATACATGTGTGGCCTTACGGATTTTACTCATCTGTTTGTTGCACTATCCATCACTCTGTGATCCTTTAGGTGTGCATTGCTACCCTGTACCCAGCAAGATCAGCACAAACCAGGCAAACTGCTCCTCCCCAGGAAAACAAGAAATCTTTAAAGTGATATTATCGGCTCCTCTGTGACAGAGACAATTTCTAAGTCAAATTCCCCTCCTGAAGATGGGGACATTACAGTAAATGTGTTCATTAGACCTGGAGTGAAAAGCCTTAATTAAGATGTACTGTGTTTGCAAAATGAGAAACCAAACTGAAGACACTCAAGTACAGTAAATATATCTTTAGCACTGAGCAAAGCAAGACAGACACTATCTTCCATTAACATTCTACATAAGAAAACACAAAAAAAATAGTATTATAAATGTATTTCAATAATACTGTTAGAAAACTTTTGACACACCATGATATAGTGAGCATACAATATTAGACAGATATCCGCATTCTTAAACATGAATTAAGTTTATTAAAGACTATCTTATATATTAAAAGCTAGTTTTACCAGTTTTTCTTCTTTGGTCATTAATTCTGCAGCATGCTGAAATAAATCTTGCTGCTGCTTTCACTTCAATAAGTTCATTCATGCAAAGATCCCAAAAATTCACAAGCTTGAGTTAAATAAACTGCCTTGTTTATGGGATAGGCAATGGATATAAAAGAACTGACTGACTACTAGGAAGCAGAGGTGGAAGTTTATTACTACGCCTGTTTAATAGTACACAGTTGTATTACGAATTCCTCAAGCTTAGCGCACACCAACACAGTAGGTGAAAAAGATACTTTTTAAAATAAAGCACTTATGAAAGTGTAAGTCTTGCTACAAATAAATGATCTGATTGAAAAGATCCACTACTCTTGCAGTCAATTTCAACTAACTTGTCTGTGATTACTTGCAAGGAAGCGTGAGTGATTATCAAAGGTACCTACTCATAAGACTTGATTTTATCCAGTTGTAAAGTTGGATTTTCAGAGCTTTTCCTTTTTTTCCCGTTGTTTGTTTTTGGAGGAGGGGGAGAAGGGGAAGAGCCACAGTGAAACAATTGTTTGTTAAAAAGTGCAGACCTGAAAAAACAACATCACCAGCCAGGTAATCCCCTTTATAGGCCGATTTGATAGCTCAGGGAAAGCTAAACAAAGGCACAGTGCTCTGCAACCACAACAGCTGGGTTGGAAATTGCTGCAGATTGTTAAGAGGAGCTGCAAACTAGAGATAGGCAATGAAAAGCTTAGAAATGATAGTTCTAAAAAAAAAGAAAAAGACAAATTACTCCAAAGACCATATTCTTCAAATTGTTGAAGCAAAACATGTTTATTTGATTTGTTTGTATGCCTATTAAAAAAATGCTACTTTGGGATTCTAGGAACCCAGTCTGTCAATTTTTCAGCTTCTGCACTTTCATGGTTGCTTAGAGCTGTTTAATGCAAATACATTTCCAATATGAGATTTCATGCCCCTAAATTACACCCAGTTAAGGGTGAATGAAAATGTAAGGTAAATAACTATAATCAGCCATATTATCTTTCTCTTGGCACCTCTCACTTTACAGGCATATTTAAAGGCATCTCTGGGGTCCTATCCTTTTTAACAAGCGGCAGCGTATTTCCTGGAATATTACTTACGATGCTGTGCTGTGAACATTACACAGGTTAAAATGTTACCTAGAGACCTAGAAAGAATTGCATCTGTTGCAGAGCCACGCTTGTTGCCGCGTTCAGGAACAACTGAAAAGATGACAGAAAGTGTTCAACTATGGGATGAAAAAGAGACTAGGACCACTTAAATCAAGTTTTCACATCCGATGCTGTTGATCAACACTGTTGGGGTGCAGCAGATCAAGGTGAGAAAATGGAGACATACTTCTGGTATTCACTGAGGATGCTCTGGAAAGCACTCAGGATTTCAGTTAACATAAAGGAAAAGTACAGGAACTTCAGGATGTTTCACTCACACTAGTATTTTTAAGCCAATAAAACCATGCTAGAGAAGGAAAGGTGATCTGGGCATAGCTAATAACAGCCTCATAGTCCCTTGCTGTCTCCCTGAAAAAGTAGACAATGACAAGCAACAATCAAGGAATAACTAGTTATTAACTTGGCAAAGAAAAGACAGGAAGAATGGGAATCTTCAGAAGGAAATCTATCCCCAGAGTCCTTGAAAACAAATCTGTATTATTCTGAGCAGGCTTGAGCTTGCAGTTGGGCAGTTTTCTGCTCTGTTTTACAGGAAGATAACTTTAGGCTTCTGCAAATAGATATTCTTCTGCTTCAACTGAAAGCGGCCTGACTCAGAGGAACCCTGTGAGGGAATAAATTCTTGCAGACTCAGATTAGCTTGTCTCTCACATGAATCCCAACTGTTACCATACCTCTGTTTACCAGCTTTTTATTATCCAGGCTATTTTTACATCATTAGTTAGCAGATCTACTGATGCTGAGGTTCTGCTTTCTCCTAGGAAGCAGTTTCTTCACAAATCAAATCTCATGCAGTCATTTGTCTTTTTTGAAACAGCCTGCAAAGCTCTCAACCAATTTATCCCCCTGCAGAAGGTCTCACCCAACAGTTTAAATGATACTGGCTTAGCTAAGTTATGTTAGATCCTGTGTAAAGATAGATTTCTCCCCATGTATTTAAAAAAAGGGTAGGGAAGAAGTAGCAGGAAACAGGACACACAACTGTTTTTGTGACTGGCAAGCAGGGTAACCTTCAGAAAGTTGAGTTTAGCCTCGGTTCTCCATCCATAAACCATTATGGTAACAGCTTCACAGGGTGAAGTTCACTTTTCGTAATCCTCAGATGCAAAGTGCTGAAGAAGAATAAACCAGGATAAATAACGGACTGCCCTATTAGGGTACATCAGTCTCCAGGTCTTTCGATATTACCACAGTATTTCTGCTATCACAGTGAAGCAATGTGATAGCCTTCCTGATCCTTCATCAGCTCAAGAGCACCAGAAATTCCTGTGAAACACAAGCAGGCATTTCTGGTCAGACTGAAGGACAGCATGGTTTGATTTCTGCATTCTGTTACAGGCTCAGGATGAAAGCCACTCATTCATTAACTACAAATAACTATATTTTCAGTAGAGTAGGGATTTGGAACAAAATACTGAAAAACATGTTTCTCTGCAGATCAGGATGGGGATTTTGGGCAGCCAGACACGTACAGACTTACTTTTCCTACTTCCTTCCAAAATTGCAAAGCATCTTTTCTCATCTGTGCAACACCACTGATGCCACTGCCAGAGAGCCACCTCTTCCCAACACCAGGGATGCTCCTGACACAGCAGTGCATCACAACAATGTCATGATACCCGTTTACAGGAAAGAAAATGACTGCTCTCCCAGAAATAACACAGAGCAGTACACCTTAAGCTTCATTAAACCCACTCAGCAAATGTAAAACTACCCCCACAAAAGCCCCTTCCTCTTTAATGTGTTTCATTTACAACTGAAGTAAATGCAGCTGGAAATGTGATTTTCAGATATCCAGGTTTCTATTACGTGCTCACCTGACCCTCATCTCAGCACCTGACAGAGGGAAGGTATACACAAGGCTGATTTTTCTTTCTGAATTAGAAGACATTAAGCACCTAAACTCCCTCATGAAAGATCTGAGGCATAAGCTACATAGCTCCTATGCAAGTAATGCTTTTTCCCCACTTAATCCAGACCATAATGATCAAGAGGTATCAGAAAATTGTCAAAGAAGATAAAACAAGTTATCTCTAATAACGCATCTACGTCTCCTGGCCAGCATCAGCTTATCTGGGAGCTTCATTGGGGATATACAAAGACCTCAAAACTTAAGTGTCAATATATAATTGTTGATTCACTGGGAAAAGTAAGTCATTGTCTACTGTGTCTCTGTTACAGTTAGCCATGCTTTGAGGTTCTCAGGATAAACTCTGTAAATAAAGATGCTGCGGGACAAAACAATTCTTTTTTCTTTGCCTGCCCCATGGCACATTTCCTTTGCTTTCTGAAGGGTGCAACAGCCATATTTCACTGTAACAGGGATCAAGAAGTGCTAGGGGGTATCAATACACTGTCCACAGTACTATCTCACTGCAGAATCATTACCTTATGTTACTTCTTCTCTCATCCCCTCCACAAGGAAAACAACTCAAGCAGGATTTTGTTTGCACTGTAAACAAGAGCCCCTGTGGTCATGATAGGGAAGGCAAGAATGAAGTCAAACATGCACACAGTGCACAAGACCAGGCATATGACTGGAAAGTTGTGGGGAAGTCCACATATCCATTTCAAACCATCCCACAGGAACATCCTGCCTGGAGCACAGGCTAATTCTGCACTGGCTGTAGAGCTTTTGACAGGTTTCAATTGATAAAACCTCAACAAACCCACAATGCCCAAGATTAACACACTTGTGGTTAATCTCATTGCTAAACTGTCCATGAGCTCACAGAAGATGTTTTGGGAAAAAAAAAGAGTTAAAGCCATTACTGTAGAGCAGCCCATTGTGCTGGAGGCACAAAGCTACTCGTACAGTTTTTGTCACAAGACTATAATAAAAATACCCAAGCAAGGTCCAGCTTCAAAGAAACTGAAAGATAAACACCCAGGATTTCAAAATGGATTTAAAACTGCCTGGAAGCCAGTGCTAGGATGCTCATGGAGACTTGTGCTGCCTCACACTCCTACATGCTGTACAAAACAGATTAGCACTACTGCTTCGGGTCCAGGGACACCAAATGGCTGCGGATTACAACAGATAGGTGTAAATATCTGGGAAGATACCATCTTTTGCCTGAAGGGAATATCATCTTCTAATCACCTGGAGATAATGAAGATCATGCTTTGTGGACATCATAATGTGAGGTATTCTAAGCAGGTTCCTGAATTACAGGCTAGAGGGAGTGGCTGTGGGCACATATTTTTAGATGAACACTAGTTACTAACTCCTACCAACTCCTCCTGCTCTTCACAATCATCAACTCCATTTTAGAGGGGTTCAGCCGTTAGCTGTTCCTCAAGCACTCCTTGATCAGTCAAAGGCAATAAGCCATCTTTCTGGCTGGCACTATGGTCCTCGACAGGAAAGGGCATGGAGAGAAGTCATCTGCATATCGCAGCAATTTGTCACTTGTATCAGCATTGCATTTTCAGTTCATTTAATGCCTGTGAGTAACTGGAGAAAAAAAAACCTATCAACCTTTAGGACCTTCCAAGTGAGATACCTAGGATCAGAGGTGCTGTGCAGCAGTGTATCCTTTCTGAAAGAAGCCCACAAGCCATTCTAGAGGATAAAAAACCTGCCTTTTCCTTTAGTTCTTAGTGAAATATAGCAGGGAGTGGGAACTTTATCCAATCACATGTGTAAGTTTTCCCACTGAATTCTGTAGAGCATTGATCTATTCACGGACACTACACTTTTGGTTAGTTGAAATGCTGTTCAACATCATCACCACAGGTAAGTATAATCTTTGCTCTTCCCACTTCCAAACAGTTCAATAAATGGCTCTTTTTCTGACTGTCACCATATAGCCCGCAGGTAGAGTCAGGTTAGAAGGAAAAAAACACCTATAAGACACTTATAGCCTTTGGCCCCAGTTCTGCAAGCAGCTCCGCGACCTGGTAAAAGTAGGTTTTAAGCTCTCCCAACATAAAGAGCTACAGAATTTTTGCTTGTCATCTGAGTTATTTCAGTTTTGTGTCTCTCCCAGTCTTATTCAGTTTGGCCTTTAAAAACAGACTGCTTATTTTGCTTGTTGCTTTCTTCTCGTTTCCTATCAGTTTTCAACTCCAAGTCACAACCAATGGGGATATTTGGCTGACCAGTGACAGGAAAGATTTTTACAGCCAATTATTTATTACATTTTAAGAGTCATTGAGAAATAGTGAATTGTAAAATCATAAAAGCTGTTGCTTCTGTCAGTTTAAAGTTTAAAATAAAGTGTTTAACTAACAGCTGCCACTTCTCCTTTAAAGACTATGCGGGCAGCATTGCTGAAGGGGGGCATTTATTCCCACTTTGAATCATGCCACTACACAGCTTGATAAAGAAAGGAGGCTCTCTATGGACTTTATGCTTCTTCACAGTGTACTTTGCTGACAAGAAGTATGGAAATCTTCACTATGCTTTTCATTTCTGCTTTCTTAAAATTGAACCTTTATGTAGATCTGCCTGTGTTTGAGGGGCTTCCTCTCCCTCTATTCCTGCTTAGAAAGACCCTAGCCCTCAGATGGAGAGACACTGTGACCACATCAGGGCTGACACTCTGCTCTCTCCCAACTCTGCATCAAACTACCACAAAAGATAGATACAGGTCTACTAGAAACAGGATTTTTTTCACTGAAGTCCCTTAGGTCTTTACCTAGTGGCCACTTAGGCAATAGTAAAACATTTCAAAGCAGTTAGAGACATATCCCAGCTTTTCCAGCCACATTTAATTCCTTCCATTGGGCAGATTCTAAGGACAAGAGTGCTATGGCGGAGCACACAACAAGGTGCTCCTTTTGCCAACACAGTCCCTGCTCAGTCAGCTTCTAACTCTGCTTTTCAATGTGTTTTGAAGTCCCCCGAGAAAGGAAAATGCCAAGTATTACAGACATCAATGTGAGAAATATGAAAGTGAATACAGTGGTGTGGACTTGAACATAACCCTTGTGCTAGGATTTGAATCCTGGCCATTTATCTGGTATTGGCACATTTTATCTTTGTTTTAAAATAAAACCACACTTGTAAGAAAGGAGGTTCCAAGAGCAACTGGGATGTTGGGTAGGTCACAAATCTAAAACACAGGGTTCGGTTTCCTATTTCGCAACTAGGAAACATTTATTGAAAAGCTAGTTCAAGATGATTATGCTATTACTTACTTTTGTACACACTCAACTTCGAGCCACAAATGCTGATGTTACATTATTTGTAGGAACTGCTTGTAAGTTCATATTATGTTTGCTTTGTAGGAACTGACTGTTAGTTCACTTTATGTTTGCTTTGAAAGTACAAATAATTACTGTGATGAAAAGTGCCTATCCACCCCATAACAGCTATAAAAATAAATAAAGCACTTCTGAAATCCCTGGGACTTGTATTTAGTGTACATTGATGCAGTGGCAAAATTTTGACAATTTACATGTTTAGGCTTGCTTGTGTATTATTGCTTAGTAGTCAAACATTAAGGAAGAGATCTCCAAGTTGAACAAATAGGTAAAACCAGGAGAGTCACTCTTCAAATCTCTTTTTTGAGAAAATTCTTTCCTACCAAGGTGGAAGGAGGTAGGGCTGCTTTAAAATCTGAAATATCTTGCTCATCTAAAAATAGAAACAAGAAAGTATTTAACAAGCCACATTCACAGATGTTTTTATGAAGCCATAGGACAAAACTAATATTGCTCACATGATGTTAAAAATCAAGCAACTCCCCACACCTACTAAGAGCCATGAGGGCCCAGAGTCATTTCCATACAATTGGTTTGCAAATACATGATAACTAAATGGCTAGTAGACACAGATCCTGAGACTGCATCAGCAGATCAGCTAATTGTGTTAATTAGCTATTTGCATGCACAATTACTTGACTTGTACAAGCAGTCAAGGTGATGGTACATGTAAATTAGGCATGGATTTGCACAATTTAATCATCTGAAAATCTGCTATTCTACTTATTTTTAAGCACTAGGGATCAATAGCTACATAAGAGTCTTGCGAGTTACTGTATGGTTAATACATGCACAAAGTTTTACACCCCTTTTGCATAACTTCTGTACACCACTGGGGGCAAGCACACCTGCGAGAAAAGGGGAAATCACCATCACAAAGTCAAATAAAAAAAGTGACCTGCATCCCCGCACAGACAGAAATTCACTTCTTGTCTCCTAAAGGTCTTATTTTCCCCCCTTAGTACAAGGAACTGCTGAGCTTAACAGAGTAAACTTGATTTTATTCATCACAACAAGCTCAGGAAGCCCTACAAGGGGCAGAAATCCAAATGACTTTGATGCAAATACTCAAACTAAAGCCCTGAAGAATGCTTAACTTTTAAAACACCACTGGTGCCATTCTGACTTGCTGGTTAGGGGATTTCAAACTCAAACAGGTCATCTACATTTAATGTGAAGTTATACCATAGCTTGCCAAACAAATAGATGTTTTATGCCATCATGGGGCCATTCAGGGATTCTAGACTGCAGCACATGGCTATTATAAACAGCAAATTCACTGAAAACTGAACAATTCTCCCTTCCCAAGGTAGCATATTTAGCTGAAGATGGATTCAGGGTAGTAGAATATGGACTGCAAAAGCTCAATGATGGAGCAGTGCAATGCAATGTCAAATTCACATACATCTCTGCCTGCTTGAACAGGCAAGGTGATCAAAAATTCAGTTCACTGGGGACAAAAACCCACTAGTTCAGCCAAGAAGAAACAAAACCCATAAGCTGACAAAGGCCAATGCCTACATGTTCACATCAATTAATAAAAAATAAGCTTGATACTACATAGTAAAATAGAAGGTTAAAAACAGGTCTCCAGCCTCAAGTGCCATGCATCTCTAACTCTCAATAACTATGGTCATTTACAGAACTTCCTCAGGGAGAAACAAAACTTGTGTTAGAAATGACAAAGTAATCCAAATGACTTTATAAATAGAAGTTCAAATTCTATTTCTGTCCCTCAGTACATATTAATGGAATGATTGTTGTGCTGTTGCCTACATCTCCTTCCCTTCTTAACTCAAAATGCTCCCCCAACCTCAGCAAGTGATCTACTTTAATCTCCTCTCCCCACCAGTAGCCTCTAGAATGAAAGACTCCTCCAGCCAATGATCCTGACCCCGAGGTAGAGCTCTTATGGCACCATTTAGGAACACAACTGTAACATTTAAAGGACAAATTACTCCTCAGTTTTTTCATCAGTGCACTATGTGGTGCAAGTGTGTTTAATTCAGTAGGGACCTTAGGGCTTCATTGAACAATTTCTGATGCAGCTGCTGATGGTTAACCGCAGTTAATGGGACAGGACAAGTGCTGCAGTTCTGCACCTGAATGCCCTGACTGATCCACCACCACTAGAAAGAAGTGCAACTCATTTTCTCACAGTTGAGTATTTATGCAGCCATTGGCTTTAAGGATGGCACCACTAAAGACTGAGGTAGAAGAACCTTCTTCTGCACCCTTCCAACAAAGGAACACATTATTCTTTTGTTAACTTAGAAGAGGCATGCTGGAGGTTCACTTACTGAAAAATTCTGAATACCATAAATATGTTCAAAATAGGAGTCAAGCTGCGATTCCACATCCAAATATAAATCAACCCCTTTGAGACCTGGGGAATACAGAAAAGCCAGCCCCAGCTTAGCCCAACACTCCTCTCTAGCATTCCTCCCTGAGCGCCTGTGTTCAAATGTGTTTATCTGAGAAGGCTCAGGTCAGTTCTGTGCTCTTGGAGCATCTCCCACAGCTGGAACATCCAAAGCAGGTAGAGCTCAGTGTTGTAAACTGCTCATGCAGCAGGACTGAGAAAAAGGCATCTCGTGGTCACCGGCTGTTACCGACTACAGGAAAATGAAAATACAGCATCTCTGCACCTGTTCACCTGATGGTGAAGGAAGGAAAAGCCATTACCGAGTGACAGGAGACGAAAAACCAAAACCCACTTCAGCAACTCATCCAAGCACTGGTGATTAATCTCGCACTCCCACAGCCTGATGCACATTAACCAGATAATTAATAATTTCTTTAGGGACTCCAGCTCGGCAACTGTTTTATCAACCTGCACAGCGTTAGGAGAGAGAAGCTGCATTTGTGATCAAACTGCTGGAACTACAGAAATGTTCTGCAGGAACAGTAAAAGCTCCAGCACAATCCATGAGCCCAGTTTTAACAAGTAACTGTTAACATGTGCAGAAATCAAGGCTACTCCTTCATCAGTGCAATCACCAGGCTCAAAATCTGAGTGAGATCAGCATAAGAAGAACAATTAACAGCAATGTCCAATTCCCATCCAGCCCCCATTTCTTTCCAACAGTATTGCATTTTTAAATGCTTTTATTGCTTTTCAGTATTGCATTTTTAAATGCTTTTTGCCTAATGCAGTTACATAATATGCCCCATCATGTACTTCACTATTCTTCATATATTAATAAACTCTTTACCTTAACAACAAAAAAGATAAATATTAAATATATATATGTGTATATATACATATATCTCTAAGTGTCATGAGACGCTCAAATTCACTAAGCCAAAGGCTTTCAAGTAATTCACTGAGGAGCATGGCAACACTTAGCATAGCTCTTGCTGGCAACTTTTCTCCATCCTCTGTGCACTTACCCTCCACATTCAAGGACAGAGTTGTACAGGATCAGAAACGCAGTAACAAAGCACTAGCACCACATTATCTCCCTCAGCACTTAAAATGGACTGCTGAGAAAAATCATGGTAAGTATTCTTTCAGATATTAAACTCTCCAGTGTGTTAGACAGATGTCAGTATCAGGTGATTAAGAATGACTGATAATTAATAAATCACATCCACAGAGAGTGATGGGGTATTATTTCTTTCAGCCTCTGAAAAGGAGCACATTTGCAGTTCTGCCTAAATAATTTTATCTTTCCAGATGAACAATGTTGTGTAACTGCTGCTAGAAAGAATATATTCCTTTTACTCCATAAGCTGCAAAATAGTAAGTTATGTGGACTGCTTTTCTACTGATAGTTTATTGTTATCATTGCTGTGCAAGAAAGGAAACAGAAGCACATTGCGAGTGTCTTAAAGACTCCCCACTACACAGTGGGTTCCTAAAAGTCCCAACTAGTCCTTTCATCGCACAGCCATTCTTCCACCTTGAGAGAAAGCTGCAGCTTCTGGCTACAGTTCAGAGTATCTGCCTTTTAAAAGATATTCTGCTCTTAGGACTTCAGTCCTAGAAAAATTCCCATGCACAAACTCCAGTGATAGCCACATACATCTGCCCATGCAAATGTAACTGCAGGATTTGGCACGTATCTCTATGTGCATACTCCAAAATAACACATTTTCTCCAAAGACTAGGTTTAGTAATAAAGAAAGCATTTTCTTTTAGTACATAACATGTGTGAATTTATGTTTTCCTTTCACTTGATGTTAACTGAATGACGTAATGTAGCAAGTTTTCAATCGCCTACTTCAGTATTATGTGACTGCTCACCATATTATTTGAGCCCCTTCATTTTCATAGTGTCAGTTACCATTATTCCATTAAATTAAATCCTTTTACAAGCATCTTTCTATAAACATGCACTAGAGATAACACAGCCACATGGTGAGGATTCACCAGCTACAGTAAGCAGATTACACCTGTCTTGATTTTCAATGTAGCTGTCGTCGTAGCTGTCGTCAGAGTATATTCTCTCATCAAACTGCATGCAGATCTCCTCATTAAAGCTACAGGGGAGAATAATTACAGAAGAGTACATTGCAGTTTACCAATTGGTCTTGCATACATAATGGCCTAGGAAAGAAAAATTGCATCCTCCAACAGCTGGGAAAAATCTTTAAATTGTTATTAGTATTATTATAAAATAGCCAACATTCTAAACTATCCAATAACTTGCCTCCTGTATGCAAAGCAGACAGATAGAGGTGATCAGGTCAAAAAAAGGGCTTAGACTCCCAATCCATAAATATAATTATTTCCCTCTCTGCAAACACTCTATTCCCCAACCTTCTGTTCTACCGCAAAATCCTCTCCTCATGCTCCTCATGAGAAACTATGCAGATTGCAGAGCAAGCCTTGAAAGCAAATGGGTGGGTTTCTACATCTCCTAAGCTCACATCTTACATCTGCTAAGCATCACATTCCCCCCCCCCCCATCCTCACTCCTTGTTGAGTAAATGATGAGTCTGTCAGGTCCCCACTGTCCTCCCACTCTCCACGGGAGAGGGGCAAATCTGTTTTGATTTGGATACCAAGATCCCAATAGCTGAGACCCTCAGCTACTCTCAGCAACCAAACCCATCACTTTTCAGGCATCATGATTCAATACTAGGTCTTACCCCTCACACAACAGATGACATAAGAGAAACAATGCACAACCACGGGAAAAGCCAAATTCTTTAGATAAAACAAAGTGAAGCTAGCCTTACTAACTTTTCTTGCTAGCCAAGAAGCAAAACATCCAAAGCACATAATCTGGACCCCAAGACGACATCCTGACATGCTCTCTTACTCTGTTAAACCAGGAGCTAAGAGCTGAGCCACTTCAGCGACAAGAGAAAGTGCTGCTGGACCGATTACACATATTCTGGTTCTCCCACAATATTTTCACACAACGGAAGACTCCGAAAGAGAGGCTTCTTTACAAAAACCCCAACCACCACCTGGAAAATTCAGTTCTGAAGAGCCATGCACACAAGCCACCTCAGCATGTAGAGGAACACTTACCACGTAAACACACCTAATTGCTAGTGGTGTTAAAATTGATGAGTGAAATTGCTCCTTGAAACGGCTTTCAGCACCAGCACTGAGAATGACTTGCTGCTGCACTTTACCCAGCTACACCTCCCCAGTGAACTGGCACGCTTCAGGCTTCCTTCCAGGCCCCACCAGCAACCAAAGCTAAGTGGAAAACCAAGCAGAGTCTGTTCAGCCCACTGCCAGGTCACTCCTGTGGACTGGCAAAGCTTTGGGTTTCTCTTGGAAAACTCCCCACTTGCAAGGCTGCAGAGCAATGCAGCATCGCATACTCAGGGGTTAATTGGCTGCAGGCTAAAAGAGATCATTCAGTCTGACCTCCTGTGCAAACACTGGCCATTAACTTTCACCCATTTAGATGCTGCCTTGCACTCAACAACTACAGCATTTTTTGTTTAATTAGCTACAGTTTGGGAAGACACAGTTCCTGGGCTCCTCAATCACTGCTTTACCTTCCTCAGGAAAACACACAAATAAACCCCAAACAACTCCCAAAATGGAAGAAAAACCTGAAAATCAGTATAAACTTTGTCTCTGCTGCAAGCCTCTGATTTTACAAACTAGCTCCTCCAGCTGCCCTGCCTCCCGCTGGGGGCAGAAACCAATCCTGGGGTGACCACCAGCAGGGGTGTCCTCTACCAGGGGCTTGGCAGCAAAGCTCAGGGCTGAAAAGACATGGACCCAAGGGTAGCTTGCTCTTGTCTTTCTGCTGCAAGGAGGAGCCTCCTGGGGCTCAATTCAACTCCTATTTCAACTCACCCACAGCGTGGTCTCACAGCAGAGAGGTCAAAGACAGTTTTGCCATCAATTGCCACAGCAGCAGAGTTTAGCCCTTTGGGAAAATCTTCCTTGACTTCAATAGTTCTGAACCAAAATATTAATCAACTACAGCACATCAGCTAAACTGGCTCATAATAAAATATAAACACTTACAGAAACTGTGCTTTTAAGTATAAGAGGTCCATAAAAATCGTCTTCTCTCACTACTGTCCCAGCATATTCAAATGACCCATTTAAAAGTACTTGGAAACAAAGCCTTCCTTAATGAATAATCAGAATATATATCCCGTGATATCTGGGGAGAACTGTGTGTCCAGTGTGCCTTTACAAGTAATTTTAAATCCACTTTCCTGTTCTTACTAGAAAAAAAGTCAGCCTGGCAAACAGAGTGAAAACAGGTATAAGCCTACTACTGACTAAATTGTAATATACAGGATTTGCTGGAATTTGGTTCCACCAGATTAGGAACCTGGTGCTCCTGAATGGAAAGGGAAAGGTAAACAACACCTTCCACAGATAAAGGTTATAAAGGGAAATGGGAGGGAGAAATAATACTGTAGCAGTTGAGTGGAGAAACCTGCCACAGATATTTCAGTAGATCAGGACTCTGACTACATATCAGAGAGGAAAAGCCCTGATCAAGTCACATGCCCTTTACTACAGAAGATAAGATCAAAAGCTTTCAAAGGAAACCGATGGTGACAGTCTCTTCATTTGTATGCAATGTGACAGACCAGATCCAAACTGTTGGCTACTTTTTGAACCATTTGTCAGGGGAGAAAAATGATTATTTTCTTTTATATCCTACTTTTAAGAACTCTTAGTCATCTGGGGGTTCTCCCCCCACACACTCTATGCCCCACCAACCCTCTATTTTATTTTTCAGCCAGGATTCAAACGTTCACCTTTGATGTAGTATTTCTGCTGCACATCAGAATAGCTATGCCAAGCTTCAGAAAAGCAATTGAATACAGAGAATGAAAAGGATGGCATAACTTCAAACATGAACTTTTAATAAAATCATACTTAAGAAATGTCCCTGGTGATGATTATTTTACTTTTCTTTTGCCCTGCATCTCTCTTTTTCACTCTTCCCATGTGTTTCCTGTAATTTAAGTTATTGCCAGGCTAGTGGCTGTAGTTGACTCTGAGCCATCAACTACATTCAAGCAGAAGTATTTCCCCGTTTCTCATTGCTTCTGTCAAGAAAAGCATTGGATATAACACAAAAATAAATAACTGTGGAAGATCACAAGTTGCTTGTGTAGATACTAGACTGTATAACAGCCAAATAAATGGGGGACTTCTGACTAGCTCAGCTTCTCCATGGCCAAAGTCTGACAGGTTTCAGCACAGTGCTCCCTGCTGGCATGTGAAATCTGCTCTTGCTCTTGATATAGCTGTTAGTGCACTTCCTCCAGATCACCCCTTCTTCCCCAAAAAGTACCAAAAGCCTTTTCAAAGTTCATCTGTGCTAAAGGGAAGCACTCAGTATTCACTAGCCAGTGATATGGTTAAGGTAATAATATTCTCCCAGAAGCATTGTGAAACATTGAGAAACTGCAGTAGTTGCAGCCATGTAAGTCACCTGAGGGCATGACAGCCAGACACCAAAAAATATGCTGCAGTCTCCAGAGGATCCAGAGGAGACTCACCTCCAGCTCTGGTACAGCCCAATAGATACAATTTTAAAGTTGTGTTATTTGGTTTTAAATGTGAAAAACCACCTTATTTAAACTCATATAAATCTTTGTGAGTCCTGGAATCATGCTAATAAGTGATGCTGGATTTAAAGGCTCAAGTCTAAGTTCTTTTCAATAAAGAAAGGGAAAAAACCAGCTCTTCCAATAATGTTTTCCTCAGACAGACCAAATATTTTTGAAGCTAATTGTTCGGAAATACACAGCTAATGTGTATGAGTCTATTAAGAGTGTACACAGATATTTACAGGGTAATTACTGCAACACATAGCTTTAGAGACACTCAGAAAGTATTCAAAAGCATATGACAATACCTGAAGTGCCCCAAGCTGCTGTCGGTGAAGTGTTTTCCCATACTATCACCTGCTTTCTATCCATCCACACAGCCTAGATCTTCCTGAGGGCTGCAATAACAACCTTTGCGGGGCAGCGAGAGGAAGAGAGCTGCATCTTCCCATCAGATTCAGTCAGCCATTCCCACAGGGCTCCTGCTCCAGCCCTGCAGCTGCAGTCCATGTGCACCCCCTCCTCTCAGACAGAGCAGCACACAAAGGAAAACAAGGATGCCCTTGGTTTCCCTCCTACCATGCCCAGCGCTCACATCTCTCACCTGTGCTAATATGACCATTGCACCAGCAAGCACTTTAAGAAGTGGTTATCCTCCTAGCTCCCCACCCCATTAAATTCCAACTCTGAATTTCAAAGGCTGCTATTAACAGACAAAAGCACAGGGGAAAATCCCTCCCCTAGACACACAAACCCATACAGTTTCATATGGCTTGCAAGTGGCCTGAAGAGTTTGCCTTCACCCTGCCCATATAGCACTGTCTGGTTGTGCAATGAGATTTCAGTTTGATAAAGCCCTGAAGCAAGCATTCCTGGTTGCAAAACATCTGCATAATTTGTATTGTAACCCTCATTATAGCACACATCCCTGCCAGCACATCAGGTGCCCACTGAGTGCAACCCTGGGACACACCAAAACAATATGAGAGTGAAACAGTAGGAGAAATATAATGAAGAAACAAACCCAGGCATTATGGATTATTATGATCTGAAGTTACGAATACATTCCTAGGGGATACAAACCCTAAACAACAAGGTGGGGAGATCCTACAGGCAAAGTATCACACAACAGCATTCTTGTCATCCACCTCCTGACACCAAGCTTAAATAGACAAGTTACTCAAGAGGCACTCTCAACGGAGAGGAAAACATGGCAAGAAATCACTTTTCCAAGGGTTCTCGAGAGTTAAAGCCTGGGGAAGGTGGCCCCCTGAAGCGGCTACTGACCTGCATTAGGAGTCTGACAAGTATAGGCAGGTCTTCTCACACACTCAGCAGGCAGCCCAGGCTTGAGCAGCCTGAAGTAAGCGCTAGCTCACTTGAACACAGTGTTGCAAGTAACAGAAATTCACTGTTTGCTGCAACTGCCCCTGCTACAGGAACAACAACTTCCAGAAACAGACAGGCTTTCAGGTATCCTTAACTGAGCCAGTTCAGTGTCAGCTCGCTACCAGCTATAAAGTCAGCCCCATCAGGCTTTTAAATAAGGTGTTAAACCCCAAGTAAAGTTTATCCTCTCCCCCCCAGGTAGTAGGCACATCAGTGCTTTCCTCCTCCCCATTTGAGGGGCTGAATCGACTTGTGGGTGCTGTCAAAGAGCTGAGTGGTTAAACTGATGAATGAAACTGGGACGGACTGGATATGACAGGAACAAGGGAGTGGCAGGTAGCTCATTTTGTACCCTTCGGTAAAGCCTTCAGTAGGTTTTCTCCCCTCTGTAGGTGTTGTGTGTTTGTTTAATCACAAGGAGATGGAACAATTAAGAAGTGCTCAATACCCTTCTCCCATCCATGCAGTGTAACACCTTAGTCATCAAGTCGCCTTACTGTGTTGCTCAATACTTTCTATAAGAGTAGGAATATGAGAGTATGTCCAAAGATAGCAATGAACACACAAGGTAATTATTTTTAAGTTTGCTAATCACGATCAATAGTTTCTTAGCAAAACTGATGAGCTGGAGTTGGCTCCTATTTTTAACCAATAAGATATGCAGTCAAGACTTGAATTACACCATCGGGCAAGTCTCCAAACTCCTAATGACTGCCAGCCAAGAGAAGGATGGATTCATGATGCGTTTTACTCCCTTCCTGAGCATAATATCAAAGTATTTTTTCCATAGACAGTAAAGCCAGAAGTGGATTGTAACTGTTGCACAACTTCACTTGAAAACACAAAATAAGAATCTAACTCCATACATCTAAAAGGAGTTACACAATTCTAAGAAAGCCTGAGGATATTTGCTTGATTAATTTGAAGGGTTTTAGCTGCCATGTAAAAAATAAACTCCTTGCAGAACAGCACCATGTGCCTTCCAGCGAAGTATAGTTAGGGACAAATGAAGACAAAGTTGAAGACTAGTTAGAAAGCTCATCCCCTCTCTCTGCTGCAGTAGGATTTCTCCTTAAAAGTAACATTTCTTATGTTTTGCTGTCCCTTGATATTTCTGTTTTCAAAAGCCCTGACTTTCTGTGTTCCTGTTAGGAAACTCCTCCATTCCCTGCCACTCTCAGGAAGGTGTTTTTGCCCCTGCAACAGAGCCTAAAAATTGTTCCTAACATTCAGTACTGCAGTGACAATTCCCTCTAGGAAGAGAGAACATGCTTCTATTTGTTTTGCTGCTTTTATCCACTGATTAAAAGCAACAGTGAATCCAAAGGAGTAGTACAATACCATCAGCTGTAACTACTGCCTCTCACAACAAATGTGCAAGGGATCAGGAAACACACCCACCTTTGATTATATGGGATAATATCAGGGGTAAAAGATGTCAGCAAGGACAAGTAATTATTTTTATCAGCTTACAAATACTAAGGTAAGAGAGACCAGCATTGGCCCTCCATTCATTAGCTGGATGGAATTACAGTGGTTTGGAGGCTGCAAAATTATACAAGCAATTCACTCCATTTTTCTCTTGTAGCTCCTCTAGTTTGGGCCATTTTCAGTTTTGTTTCTGATTTCTGCTGCTGGATGGAAAAGTCTGAGCCATGAAGGTCTCCATGGGGATATCTGGTTGGGTTGGCACCTCTTGAAGAGGGACTGCAGGTCAGTAATGGAAGGGAAGTAGCTTGGTGATGCCACTATCTCCAGACATCTAACGTGGCCGATGCTGTCTGCACTAGAAAGAGTGACATTGCTGCACATGACACATGTTTTTGAAGTCTCCCTCCACCATTATATGCACTGGCACTGTTTATTAAAGATAACTAATGCCCTAAGTCTTTATTTACTTCTGTTTATTGCTATTTTAGCAAGAGTCATCAGAGAGCAGCCATGCTTCTGGTCCACCAGGGTTCTTTAATCACTGTTAGTAGGTAAAATCATGTGTGACAACTAATCCAAAAAGCAGATTATATTTATTTTGGCTACAGTGGCTTGCAATTCGTTAAAATCAACAAAGCCTTTTCATTAGCCCCCTGCTGATATCCTGAAAGCAGACATTTCAAGGGTCTCAAAGCACAGAGCTACACATATGCAGCAAAGCCGGGGCTGACAGACATACTGTTGCCATACTTACCATAAAATCTTATTAAAACAACCACGAACTCCTTATTTTATTTCATAAGAGGGTTTAATTTATGATGCTATATTCTAAAATCACGATCTTAGAGGCAGGACTTCTTAAATTTCCAAACGTGTAAGTGAATCAACAGTACAACTACCAGTGAAATATTTGCTCAGGGTTTTTGTGTTGTAAAAAAGCTGTTGTAACACTGCAAGGAGCGAGATTAGAGATTCAGCAAGTCTAAATATTAGCCTACATGCTTGCTGAGCTCTCTGTATTCTAGAACCACATTTGAATAATTGAATTTCTAGTCAACAGTGTGATTTTGCAACTCTTACTCTCTGTGATTTCATGATCTGTGGCCATAATCTCGTGGTGATGCTGCCTCAGACCAGCAATCATGAATATACGTGCTAGGAATCTCAGCATGTCAGAGAAGATCCAAACGAAGTTACCTGGTGTCAGCCTCTCTGCTCTTCAAGCTCACCGGGAAGTTCTCAAACCAAGAAGCAGCCTTAGCAAAACCACCAAGGGCCAGTATCCATCCAAAATAGGAAATGAATGCATATATTGATTTTATATATATATATATATATTAAAAAGACACCGATTTACATGAACCATGAGTTGTTTTCTCTTTCTGTATTAATTCACTGAGTAACACACACCTTTTTTGGTCATTGCCCTCACACATCCCATCTTGGGAAAGTGGCTTAAACAACACCCTTGTCACTGTGAAGAAAGCCACTCCTGACCCGCATCCTACCAGGCAGACACTTATTTCCCACCTCACAGCTAGATGTGGGTGTGTATCTGCTTTGCAAATTTCCATGTGTCTACTGCTGAAGTGGAGCTCTTTCTTTGTCCCCCAAGCACAACCTTGAATTTGTGAAGGCCCATTATTAGACACCACTTCACACCAGGCTTTTCTGAATATGCAGATCTCCAGCAGTTTAAAGGGAAGCCAAGAGCAATCCTTTAGTGAGAGAACTGCTTTTAAATGGTGCTCAAGAGACAAGAGGATCACTTCATCATCTCCTGCTGGGCCACTGTTCTGCAGCCCCTCTGAGGTCACACAATGAGCACAACACCTCTCTGATAAAGCAGAGAATAAAATCCAGCCTGGGAGGGAAACCAAGATACCAAGTTTTACCCCAATGACTAATCAGTTTTGTCCACAGGGAAAACCGAGTCCCATCTGATAAACAAGTTATCGTTTTGGCTCTCCATAATTAAAACTATTGTAGCCATGGCAATACAAAGGCTAGTAAAATATACCCAAGGCTAATATCATGCTTCTTTGGTGATACAATTCATCATCCCTGTCTGGTTTGTGCCAGGATGGAACAAAACGTGACCCAGGGTAATAGCTGACCTGACAAGATATAGGAATCAGATGCTTTGCGCACTGTAAGACCACTTTCTCAGGCTCCCTAACATGACCACTAATCCTGTTAAAGTCAATACCAGTTTTAAAGACAATTGCAAAGAGAACAGAACTGATCATACACTACTAAATTCCTCAAAACCATAAAGAAAGAAACAGAAGATACACGGAGAATGGTAAAGCCAAATAACAACCAATCAAAAGGACTAACACATGAATTCTTAAAATTAGATACAGAATTAAAATGCAAAAGCCTGATTACAGATTCAATACCACAAATACCCACAGTTTGGTTGGCAGTTTTTTACTTACTTGAAACTGATCTCTACTGAGCATATGATAATCAAGCAGGTATTGCAAGTCACCCAGTGACCTCTGAAAAGCAAGTCATCTGCTGCATAGGAGATATCATAAAACATATCTCTTTCTCTATGGATACACACCTATATATGCAAAGTTTATATAGACACACCAACTATTTTAGGAGTTTTGTGGGTTGCAATCCAGTTATTTCTTCCTCATGTGGAAATCTCTAATAGGATTCCTCAGCTGCAAAAGATGCAACTGCTAACACTTTAATAGTTACACAGGAATATCTGCTACAACAAAAAGGTGAGTAGCAGAGATTTAAGTAAAAATCCCACTGGTCCCAATGTCCATTGACATCAGCCAGCTTTGCTTCCTTCTGCAACAGAAAGCTTCATACATGAAACAAGAACAAACCAAGAAAGATGGCTGTGGGCTGAACGGCAGGTGGCAAGTGCCAGAGAAGAGATCCAGGAGATCCATCAAAGCAAGGAGGCAGGCACTTATTATTTCACCTGGATTTCTGTGGCTCTTGTTCTGCTGCAAAGCCAAGTACTTTTTATTGTACAAACCTCAGCATTGCCATGTAGCTACTGAACGATAAATTATAGATGAAGGGACCAATAATGGAAGATCTCTGGGACCATCAGGGATAAACACCAATTGAGAGTAGGAGGCACAGAACAAGAAAGTTCAGCTGTGGTATCTACGGAGAGCGACCAGACAGACCTCCTTCAGAAGAGTGATACCACAGGGATACACCACATGGAGAGCCTTGTCCCAGAGAGCAGCAAAAGAAATCTGGGCAGTTCCCTGAGGAACAGATCCATCACCAAAGTCTAAACAGGGTAGTTCAGAGGTTGCCTTACAGGCAAAGGGTGACCAGTATCGTGATGGTGTAAATGTATATATCACAGGAATATAAAAAAAAAAAATAAACCCTAATGCTTTATCTCCACCACTGCTCTCCCCACAAGAAAAAAGAGGAAAGAAGCAGCCATAATAGCAGTTGGATACATCATTTTATATGATCCTGGAAGGAGCTCAGACACTCTAGTTATTAGCGCATGATAAAACACACATGAGGTTATGATAAAAAGAAGGGGAGGAAGAACTAATGGGACAGAAGAACAATAAACTGGCAGATGGGAGGTCCCAGCTCAAGAAGAATTTGAAGTAATGGAGAGATATATTCTTGGAAGAGGAAGGGTACATCAGGTAGCTGACATATTGAGTTTCCAGGAAAGAGGGTACAGTATTAATGACAGTGCAGCTGACGGTTTCAGCAGCTACCAACAAAATTATTTGTCTTTCTTTTCAGCCAAAGAGGTGACAGTGTAGATATGGCAGCTGATTTACATACATCATCATAACTTCCAAAGGAATATCAGATTTCTTTATGAGGACTTGTAGTACCAGCTTTGCAGGTCAGTGTCAATGTCTAACAGAGACAAAGAGGAAGATTCAGAGAGGCATCGAGATGGCTAAAACAGGGCCTAACCTGAATTTAATTGCCTAATTAAAAAAGAGATTCCAAAAACCGCTGCTTCAGAAACTATAAATGCATGAAGCTAACATTCACAACCATAAAGACCACTGGAAATCCATTCCTGCTACCCTGGCAGCCACATGTCTGTCTCCTCTCTAAACTCCATCATGACACAGATACAGGTCTCTAAACACCGCCTGTGTAGTGAAGGGGCCCAGCTCCCAAGGTGAGCTTGCGCTACTCCTAACATGCAGTAATGGTGCCCTCTCTTCTCATCCCTGTTTTTTCCTGGTGACTCTGTACTATAAAATACGCAAGTTCTGCCATAACAGCGCTATGCAAGGCATCTGTATCTGGCTGTTGCAAACTGGCTGCCCCTATCTTTGGTTTGACTCAGTCACATCAAAAAAAGTGGGGTTTTATGGATTACAGCACAATAAACTGGAAATACTTAACATGCCCAAAGTGACAACTGAATATTGTGACACAAAGTTTAATTTCAGTTTGGGTGACATTGGCATAACAAATACAAAAGTGTTTACAGGATTGGGCCCTAATTGCAATAAAACCTATAAGGCAGAAAGAATAGGAACCAAAAAAGCTACAGAACTGGCTTCCAACCATAAGACAGGTTTAATAATATATCAAGGCTACCAAGCCTTGACAACAAACAACTGGGGGACTAGCATGGTGTTTGATATTATTTCCAGTCTGACTTTAGTATGTTCCCACAATTTGCAGATGCCACATCTATTTCTGACATCCTTTATGGCATCTAGATTTTGCTACAACAAAAATTCAGGTTGGGGATTTTTGCCAGTAACAAGCTGATGGTGCTCAGAGCAGCATTAAAATGCTATCATGCTGTTAGATTAAGTAACCTATTTTCTATACTAGCACAGATTGTACTTTAGTTTTGCCCTTATACCTACCAAATTGCTGTTTCTTGCAACATTTCCTTTTGAAGGTAGTTTGCCAGTCTCCAAACCAATGCTATTTGCACCATATGAAAGAGGGCTTTGTAAAGGAGTGCAATAAAAGCAGGAGCTGATCCTCTTTGCAAGAGCCTTTTTATATTTCAAAAATAGTACTAAAAAAAAAAAAAGGGCAGTAAGAAAAAACAGGGAGTTGTATTCCTTCTTTACTTTTAAGCAGGACTCCCACCCCCCATAAGGTGACCCATGAGATATTGGCACACGTGTTAACATAAAACAGATTTTGTAGAGTAAGTAGCGCTGGT
The DNA here is from genome assembly GCA_024733675.1 of Psilopsiagon aymara. Lineage (NCBI taxonomy): Eukaryota > Metazoa > Chordata > Aves > Psittaciformes > Psittacidae > Psilopsiagon > Psilopsiagon aymara. The sequence continues at coordinate 18,279 of JANRGW010020306.1, read as the reverse complement.
ATATACCCCATAGATGTATATGGTCCTAAACCTGCTGACATAACAACAACTAATGCATCTAACACATTTTCCCCCTTTGCCCCTTTCCCTTTTTTAATCTTCCTTTGGAAATCTCTCTCCCCTCGCCTCTCCTCTGTCAACTATCTGATTTGGGGCATCTCCATCTGTAGTTCTTTAAAAGGAACAGTCTGTGATGGAGACAATGAGACCCAAAAGGAACAGGTACAGTCAAATGTGAACACAAGCATTCCAGCTAGGGCACTTCTAGGACAACAAATACATAAGCTAGAGAAATTAAAAAAGCTTTACAAAACGCAACCAAACTACAAGAAACCAGTCTCATCGATTAGCTGATTAGTTTGAAGTGAGTGATTAGTCAGAAAGACTGGAATTAGTCAGTGCAGCCCTGCCTCCCATGAATAAAACGTGGGGAGGACACCCTTTCTCAACCTCAGTGACAGATGATATCTGTTTTCTCCTGCAAGTTTGAATTTAAGAGCCACTGAAGCTCAGCAAGTGTATATTCTGGCTCAAATGAGCTGAAAATTGCATTCAATTTGAATTTCAAAACCAGAGGATAAGGAGGAATGGGGGGGAGAGGGAAGGAGGGAGCCCAGCAGGACTCATCAAGCCAGGTCCCTCTTGCTGCAGGTCCAGCTCCACCCAGGAAGGCTGCAGAGCTCAAACCCATGGCATGATGCAAAGGAAAGAGCACGGCTGGACAACAGCCCAGTCCGAGTTTAAAAATAAACATTTCGCTTCATGATCAAAGCAAACTCTGCTTTTATGTATATTACAAGCTATATGTTCAGAAGAAAAAGATTCTTGAGGATACTCGAGGAGAGGGAGGCAGTCAGAAGGTAGGACTGGCCACAGGGGGAGGGGGGGGATGTCAAGCTTTCCAGCTGGAAAACCCTCAATAAAACAGACTAATCTGCAAGTGCCTGCCATCCCCTTGAACAGAACTGAATGTATGCACTGACCTTTCCTAATGAACGTAAGGTTCACTTAGGGTTACATTTTTTAGTGTGGGGTAACATTTAATTTATTTCTTCGTGGGTGAAGGGATTATTTCCCCTTCCCTTTGTGCATTAAATTTACAGTTATATCTGATGACACTGAGAGAAAAGGAGTTATGCCTGCAACCCAAATATATCCTGTAATTTGATGGCATGATAGCAGTTGGTCTCTTTAGTGCAACTGATATTGTCCGATATCCAATCCAATAACGATAACATACCAAACCATGAGATTCTTCAGCAAATTTCTAAACAACTTCAGTGTTCAATTTGACCCAAGGGTTTACAGTAGTAATAAAATAATTACAATTAATCATGAGTAATAATTAATCACTTTCAGATTAAAATGTATCCATTTATACATTCAGGATCAGCATTTTCTATGTACCCTGGAGAGGCTTTTAGCTTCCCTTCCTAAACAGAATGCTTGTAATAGCATTTCATAACTGGAGAGTCCATCCATCAGAGAAACTGGCTTTACTTTGTCTTATGATATCTGCTATAGAGCATTACATTCATGGGTACAAGAGTCCTTACTACACCCAATAATACATCCTTTGATGCAGTTTATATTTCAAAGCCCTATTATATTATTCCCTTTTTTTCAACTAAGTGGTATTTTCATTGATAAATCAGTAAATTATCAGCTTTATACATGTATGTGATGTGACTCAGAATACAACCCCAAAAGAAAACATATAGTGAGGATAATTTTCCTGGCCATTGCATCTAATAAAAGCTCCCAGGCAATAGAGTTAAGCACACACTAATAGATATACTTCAGTGTGCTATGCCTTCAGCAATTCTTTGATATCTCTCTATGGCAAAAGACTAACATGCAAAATGAGCTAGTGTGCAGGTTTTAAGATTTCCCATCACCAAAATATTTTTCTACCTGTTCTTTTGTCTAAAAGACACAATTGGAACACCCTCTAAAGTGTGCTTGCAAACTGCACCACACAGAGGAAAAGTTTCCAAATGCTGCAGTCCCTTGTATAAAAATGTGACTTGAAAAGCCTTGCACATCATTGTGCACCAGTGTGCACCACATTGGTGTGAGGAACTACTCAGGGTACAGGGTACTTTGTAGATATCCAAACATGCAACAGTATGCCTCGCTTCGGTAAGCATTTTTTGGTACCATTGTTTCAAGCTTCATTCTTGCATTGTCCTCTTGATGCCCAGATTGTTACGCCTCAGAAACAATGAACTCCTGTCTCCATGGTGCCCCTAAATGCTATGGTTTCCTCCATACAGACCCCAGAGGTCCGTTACTGGAGGAGAAGAAGAGAAACAAACAGAAATGGCTCCATCATTCCATTCCTCAAAGAAAGCTTTCTTTGTAAATCAGATTATCTGGCATTACACTTACTTTACTGAAGATGATACTCATGTTATGGGAGGGAAAATAGGATAATAAATATGCAGAATATATGGCATGCTCCTGACAGATCCATCTTCATACTGGAACTTCTAGGTCTAACACTACTTACAACACACAGTAAGAGTATTAACTTTATGACAGCATCACAGTAATAGATCCATGGCTTCCAGACCAGAGCCAGACCATGCTCAGTCCACTCTGGTCCATCTGCACCTACTCATGGGGACATGCCCCTGATGGTGCTCTGCTCTCTCAGCAAGAAAGGCCCTGCCTGATCCCACTATGGCTGCTGGAACTCAAACTGCTCCATGGCCTGAGCATGATCAGCAGGCAGTGAACACTGAGCGAGCGTGGGTGATACAAGCATGGCATCAGAGGAAATACTTGACAATTTCTCCAAGGTATTGGACACTGGAGTGGTTCAGCTGAATGGCATGCATGCCCACATAACATACGCTGCAAGGTCAAGAAAACCTTGTTACTAGGTAAGTGCTGGTTTCACGCATCAAAATATTGAGATGAATTGTATGACTTGCCTGTTTGGAAAGAAGAAAATGTTCCCCCATTTTCTCAACAGGAATCAGCCCTGTTCTAGTTGAGCATCACTTACAGAACACTGCAAAAGTAATGTTACAAAATGCCAAGATACTTCACAAAGAAAACCTAATACAGGAGCCACCTTCCATAGATTGTTCTTGAGCCCTTCAGCTCACTGCTATCAAAACTGTGAAGACATGAAGTCAGAGGGACTACAAATCAGAATATGAATATAAAACTCACTAGATGAGAATTCCACCACTATTTTCTCCTATGCAGATTTTTACACCCAAAATGTCCTTACTGTGGCAATCTTGGCTATAAAGGCAGTGGAAGATGACCACACTTCCTCCCCAAGGCTCTCCAAAAAAGGAGAAAAACATCAAAAAACTATTGATGAGTTTTGTTGTTAATTGAGTTTGGGTTTGAATAATTTAAAGGGAAAATTATAAGGGGTGCATCTTTAAAAATGACATCACAGAGCCTTGGCAAATCCGTACTGTCCAGTGAAATGACTCACTCCATGGCAACGCTGCTGTCAGAGGTGGCATGACAAAGCCTGCAAACAACCACTAACTCATGGGTACCCTGAGAAGACTACATTCCCAGCAAAGACGAGAGCATATACAAGCAAGTCTCCCCAAATGCCTTTCTTGATACCTGTTCCAATTACAGGCTACTAAAGTCCATCCCTGGTTGTTACAGTGCAAGACTGCTGATTTATTGAGAGCTCTTAGCTCTATCAGACAGTTTACAACCACCAGCTTCTCCTTTCCTTAAATATAAATACATACATATATGAAATCAGCACTGCTAAGTGCTGGGTGTACCCAAGGCTTCAATGATATCATCTAAGTGACATGATGCCAGCCACACAGGCTGCAGAAATAAGTAAGGGTTAGAGGGGTGGGAGCAGGGTATTTACTCAATCAGTACCTATTTTTGAATTTCCTTCAAGCTGGCTTGGACCAAGAGCTATCAATTATTTAAAAGAAGTAACATGATGCTTCCTTTGTTGAGGCAAATCTGCAAGCAGACCCCAAGAGAGAATAAAAAATGAATTAGGCAGAATTTATTAGTGCGCTTGAAGAAAACAGATTCAGCTATCAGAGCTGACTGTGGTTTTAAAAATAGCGTATTTCTGCCCATGAACAACAGTTTCTCCCTTACCCCACTAGATCCTCAATAACCCAACCTCTTCCCTCACTTTATGCTTTGGATTTTTTTTTCTTTTTGAAGAGGGCATAACACTGAAAGAGGCATCAATCACTCCTTAAACTTCTTGCTTCTTTTCTGACTTAACTTGATGTATTGTCTTCATTTAAATTACAAATATACTAATCTAAAACACTGTTTACCAAGTAGCAAATTAAATGAAAGATGCAAGAAATTGCATCACTCACATTTTAAAAATGACTTTAGACTCAGGGACACATAAAAACAGCGAGACAGAATGATCTGCCTTGGTTGCTATATTTCAATCCTAGCAAATGAGATTCAGTTCCTGTGGCTTGCTGCTCAAGACACTGCTAACCCCCAGTCAAACATATGCTGTATAAACCAGTACAAAACCTCTTCCTTGACTGACTGTTGTTTGGGGTTTCTGTGATGCTCCAGGGACACACACAGCTGATAAGACCAAGGTCTCAGACCTTGGGTCTGCACATGGCAAGACAGAGAGTTCACACTGAAGACAGTCACTCCAGGGCTGGGGCAAAGGTTCCAGCAACACTGGGGGCTGCTGCATGGACAGAAAGCTGATCTCAACCCAACTTACAAGTACGCATCTGCAGGAACCATAACAGCAAAGGTAATACTAGCAGAACAAATAAAAAACACTGCTTTATTAAAAGGTTCCTTACAGCATCCTTCAAGCCAGGGAAACAAGGTATTTAGATCATTTTGGAAGACCCTTCATGGTGTTCAGCAGCAGAAAACCCAAAACAAAACAAAGGTCAGCACTTACTAGGTCCTGTGTTAGTGGCGCTTGATTAAAAGCACACCTAGTCCAAGAGCCAAATAAGTTTGATGAGAACTGTGAGAATGGCCTCAAGGAGTATTTTCTCATGTTAAAGAAATCAGTGGGACATTATTTTACAGCACAAGTTTGAAAGGAACTATAAACCTTTGGAAAAGGAGACTGTCACTGGCTGGATATATCCCTGTTTCCTCGGATTGGCATGGAGAAGAGACATTTTCACAGTATGGACTAGTGTCAGGCATACCAACATGGATGCTGAAGATCACTAAAAAAGCCAAGCACCCGAATACACGCCTGTTGATCGTTACTTACTTTACCCCTTAACAACAAATAATATAAGGGGAATAAAACCAATGAGAAGTATTTAAATAATTCTATAACCACCTGAGCTCAAAAAGACCCCAGTGTCTTCTGATCCCAGATCAGATCCCAAAGATCCCAGAGTACCTCTGCAGGCTTTTTGCTAACCCAAACACTTTTACGCATCATATATAAATACAGTCACAAATTTGCCTTTGAATATTTTAAAGGTAGCATCAAGTTTCACAGTATTCTACTTTCATATGTAGCTGTTATCCTTTCTAGCTTCCACACCAGATGCCTCTCTTAGGCAGAAGAAGGAAGAAAGGAAAACACCTAGCTCAATGAATGTGAAAGACAAGCTGACACCTGGAGGTGCCAAGGCAACATCATTCCACTTCTCTTCCTCTCTTCTTCCTCTCTGGATGGTAATTGCAAGATTCTGAATGCCAAACTTTGGAAAATATCCTTGCAGAGTTAGCATCTGCTCCCTTGGCATACTTCTTGAGCAGTTGTATTGGCAGCTTTTGGTTTGTCCAGGTCTATCATATGACAGGAGTGCAGATGGGTTGCCTTGGATGCTTTGTCTTCCTGGATGAAATTTTTGTTTTATTAACGTTTTATTCTAAGAAAACATACGTACAAATCTGTACGTGGAAGGTTAGATGTACACACGCTTTCACACCAGTGAGGGCCTTTCTCTAGCCCTTGTCTAGATCTGTTACTATCATTTAGCTTGGATTCCTGCAAGGGCCCCGACTTTGGCATCAAGCAGATTAGGCTCTTACTGTGTGGATCTGCATTTCAACCAGCTATTCTTCCACAAGCTATAACTTTTCCCATCTGTGTTGATCTTTCTTCGCAAATTAACACCTGAGCCCTCAGAATATGTAGCCCTCAACATGTAGGGAAAGCTGCTCATTTCAAGCTGATTTCTGCTCCCACTGAAATCAGTGGGAGTTTTGTCATTTGTCCATTATTCAGATGAATAAATAACAGAGCTAGGACACAGTTGCCCCACATATTGGGACCAGACTTGATCTCTTACTTTGTTAGTTTTATGTTCCTGCCTTATCTCCCATAGTCACAAATCTGAATATACATGGTGGGGTTTTTAGCTGTAAGGAAAATTAGGGTTCAAATTAGCCAGGAAATCAGAAATTGCTATAGAAAGCAAGTAAAGGATCCTGGGGGAAAAGGAGGAGGAGGAGGCATCTAGTTAAACTGGAGAATAGAGAACAAAGAAGAAAAAAAGAAAAGGAAAAGTTAATAACACAAACTCTAGATAATCTGAAAAGCATATTCCTACCGTTTCTGAAAGATCTTGTTGCAAGGGTATTTGATAGAATGTTTCATGAATGCAGTAGAGAAACGGTTTTAAAAGGTATCTTAAATGCAATGTAAAGCAGAAGTGCCTTACCCTAAAACCAGTTTGCATTCTTTGAGTGTTTTAACGTGCTAATCTGTTACTGGACAGATGAAGGCACAGAGCTATGGAACTACAAGCTATCTTTCCAGTTATTATAACATTCTGTTCAAACAAAGCATAAAGTACCAACTTACAGTCACCTTCTCAGGTAAAAACTTGCGAAGGCCACCATCTACACTAGCAAGAGACACCAGACATTGGCTCTGATGGACTGAAGTGAGAAGTTAATTTCGGAATATAAAGCACTGAATTAGGATCCCAGCTATCAACAGCTAGAAACTATGAAAAATCATTAAACCAATCACTCCACTGTCATTTTCATTCAGCATGCAGAAAAGGAACGATTGCTGTAACCTCTCCTTACCATGGCAGCTGCCAATCTCCTTATAGATGTGTTGTGAGGAATGCGGGTTGATAAAACTGAACAGTTATTTAATGCTCCTTTAAAACTTCTTAAAAAGAATGAAAGCAAGAAATTTTAAAAGTTTGGCAGAAGAAAGATGAGAGTGTGAACTTGATAGGATTCAGTGAGACTCTTGGAATCTGGGCACAACCACAGCATTGAAAACAAAAACTAACCCACATGGGCTCCCAACCCTGATCTCACAGCTATTTCCTGGTCTGTGCTGGGTTGCTTGTGCTCACCCTGACTATCATGCTCACATACAGCATCCCCCCTCTGAATCACCCTCATTGTTCTCCAGCTAAAAAAATATTCCGACTGGAGGTGAAGAGCTTAGAAGTCAAGCACGAGAACTTAAGGAGGTCTTCAGACAGTGGATCCTCTCACCTTTCTTAATCTTAGAGGGGCCTATGCCTTTCAGAACATTCCAATCCTTCAATTCTAACTCAACTCCAGTGAAGGACCAAAACTTGTTTGAGAAAATTATAAAGTCAGTTTGACATTAATGCTAAATAGTCTGTATAATTCAGCTTACATAAGTGGTAGCTTCTACTTCAGTTAAGGAGGACAGAATACCCTTTTAAAAGGGAATTCTACAGCATGATAGTAATTATCCAAGTAAGAGTATTTTATTTGCAACTTTTTACTACAGTATTCACGCATCATAAACCTAGCTAAACCTGCAATACTTATATGCTTCTAATACAAAACATACACATGCACACATTCATATCATACACACAGAAGAAACATATCCACCTTAGATAAAGTAGTCTATATGTCCAAATAACTCTCATGAGGCCCACAGAAATCCAAAATACACAATTCTTATGTAAGGAATCATTCAAGGAAGCAATCATATTTAATTTACAAATGAGGAAAACAAGACAAGGAATAAACTTGTCCATACTTGAACAGTGATTCTCAAGGATTGCTGAGAATAAAACCGGGAACTCTAAACCACAAAACATCACCCTTGCCACACTCAGCATGCATAATACAGCCTAAAATTGCATAAACCCCTTTATGCCACAAGCTGCAACTAAAAATGTCAGTGTGGAAGGCTGTGAGAATAATTCATTTTGCAGTTCAGCAGATAATTTTTTTAGAAGTTGCATGTTGGATAAATTGTTATGTGCAACCCCCAGAAAAAGTGCCTTTTTCAGACCCGCAGTGCATAAGGTTTTCTCTTGAGAAAGGAGCTCAAGACACCTGAGAAAGATAATTGGATTTGTGTTTCTGATGTCCTGAGCCAGTGCTTTGAGCTACTGCCTAGAATGAGGGAAGAAGTAATCACCAACGTTTTGAAAGATCTAAGCTGTCAGATGTTTTCTAAATTAAAAGTAAGAAAAAAATTGGATTAACATTGTTAATATGTTCAGAATAGTCAAAATCAGGTTTTGGTGAACTGATGATCCCCCTTCCTCCTCTTTAAACAATGCAGAGAAAGTTGCATGCACTAAAGCTTGCCATCTGTATTGCAAGAGGAGAGATGAGTTAAATAAGTGTCCCCCTCTCACAGACCCTTCAATCAAAGGAGGATTTGGGGAAGCCAACAGTCCTGGTTGCGATTCCCAAATGTTTGATATGTGAGAAAACACATCTTAGTGAAAATACAGAAGACTGCAAAAAAGCGGGGAAGCAACGAAGTCAAAGACCATCTCCAACAACAGATAACAGGCATTATGCCTGTTGTTCAGTATTTTTATGCGTGAGGCTAGCATCATTATAAATAATAATAACATGTACCTAATAATAGATGCAAACATTGTTTTTTAAATTGGAATATTTGGGAATGCAACTAAATATTTAAACATTCTTTAGCACAAGGGAACCTCAACAATGAGAACTATGAAGTATTATTTGTACCCCCTGGTATGTATAAACACACTGTCAACTCCTTGTGTTTTCATTTAGCATCAGAAACAGCTTCCCAGGGAGTTAAATGCTGCTCTAAGCTTCAACATCAACGTTACTATTTATAGCACTATAAACTACATTTTGAGTTATATTGGTAAAATTAAGCTTAGGTAGCACTTCTAGCTTTAATACCTTAATAGAGAAATATTGCTATAAATGTAGTTTACAATTTGAAACATAAATTCAGTTTTACTAATAAATCACCTTCTAGATTGGAAACACCCTGCGAAACTATATTTTACGCAATACACAACGGAGCAATATGCAACAACATAGATGTATTTAAATTTCCCATTTTTAAACTGTCACTCAAAAACTTTTCTTTTTCCTTTTTTTTTCCTGAGCTTATCGATCTCCCATGCTTGTGACAGCATTTCAGTCGCTTCACTGAGCCATTTTTAGCTTTTGCTTCTCTTTTTAAAAGCTAATTCAGGGCTCAAATGTTTCAATCAATTCAGCTTTTTCAATTAGAAAAGAAAGTTAAAAGAAAGCCCTAGGACCAACTTTTAGCCTCTAGGTATTTTGTCTGGGCTCTTTTAAAATATCAATAGCTTCCTTTTACACAATAATATCCCTGATGTCTATAGTTAGAATTTTATTCACAGCAAGATGACTTCATTAATTTTTACCAAGAGGCACAGTGTGAATTTACCAAAGGCAAATTTACATCAGGAAGCAATTCGTGTGGATAGGCAAGTAACTGCATCCTCACCGCCCTGAATTTGGCAACACCCTGTAGCAGCTCTGGAGAAAGGTATGAAATGCATGACCTTGTGTAACACTGCATGATACAGAAAGGTATCCGAGACCCTTGTAAGAGCCAGAAAAGTCCATCATAGTCCCAGATTAAGACTGATGTCCACTATTTGAAGAGATTAAGCCTTCTAAAAGGGTACTTCAACAAAGCCAGAGGCTGCTCCAAAGCAAATCAATGCCAACAGAGGCGCTATGGGGGAGATTCACATCACTTAAATCCTACCTTGCTGTATAGACTACAACTGAAAAATTCAGAACATCTAGCTCCCACCACCAGATCTTCCTTCAGGTGATTTGATTAGTTAATGGTTTGGTTGCATTTGAGTGATGCCTATCATATTGGGTTTAAAAAGACAAGGAAGGCCAGGCTGCTACAAAATTTTGCTGCAAGCACACTTATGGGTTACATTGGAGCTTGGGTGAAGTCTGGATCCTAACCTCCTCTTCTGGCACTTTAGACAGGTCAGTTGGCCTCTCCTTGTGTACTTTTGGTACCCTGGGTGGGAAGAAATTCAGATAACCTGGTCTAGCTAATGAGAAAATTGAGACTAACAGCTTATGTTTCATTTCAGGCTTTTCTTCACCCGCAGCATAGGATCATATTTAACCTGACTTAGCTACCTGTTTGTTTTGAGTGTAGATACACTGCACTTGAATGCAGCCATCTGTAAAATAGGTATAAAAGAATATGTAAGTTCAAGGGAAATGTTTCTCAGCCATTAATTTACTCATGCAAGAAGAGTATTTGAAGAATTTGACGGAAGATACTAAAACATGGTTAAGCCCCATTCTCTTAAATGTGATTTTTTTCTATTACTTTTTTCTTTCTTTCCCTCAAATTTAAGCTATACACATATTTTTAGGTCCATAATAGGCAGTCACTGCTAAAACAACTGGTAAGAGATAATCAGTAGATCTGAATAGTTGGGGTGATTGTCTGATTATTAATCAAAACTGGGTTTAGGCACTTCATTAGGGTTTTAATGGCAAATGCCATCAAGCAATTAATTAGAAAAACCTGCAGATACTGGAAATCTTGTTCTGAAACACTTGCACCCTGAGCACACACATCCTTCTGATCACATGCCAAGAGGAAGCACAGGCTGTTGTGCTCTACCTGTGGCTATGAGGAAGCTCAGCTTGGATCATTTGGGAACTGATGGATCCTATAACTAATTGCCAGTATTGCAAAGGATTGCACAGAGAGTAAGCAGCAGTCACACCCAGCCATGATTCAATGTAAATATTCAGGTGATGAACAAGCAGTGTGGTCATGGTCTCGGATCTCGGAGTGGTTCTGAACCGTACCATCACATTTTCCTTTCTGTGGAGGGGCTGCTGTGATCTTTTAAATACCACAGAGACTTATTCTTAGTGCTAGCAATAAGATTTTTGTTAACCTTATTACTGCTGCTTCTGTTATTGTAGTAGTAATGGAGACTTAAGTAGGCAGAAGGAAGTAGATCAGCACATAAGCCCTTTTTTTAACTTCTAAAGAGGAAAAAGATGGTAATTTTTTTCTGAACAGAGGCCAAATTGGGGTATTTTGTACGTGTTTATTTTATTTACTAGAAACTCATTTTGCTCCTTAAAATAGCCACAGAAATCTGCATGAATACAAAGATAAAGCAAGGCCTTTAGAAACAGGATCAGGCACTCAGGGTTTGCAACCCCTAGTCCTAGAAATAACTGGGTCTCCCAATTCCTCACAACACTGAGGTTTTGCAGGGCCCATTCTTACTGCAGGCATGAGTGTTTATTATCATAAACATGTATTTTTAAGAACAGTACAAAAGTGATAAATTGGCCACTTGCATTTTTCTTGACAGCAAGGTGAAATGGTAGCTGTGGTGACCAGGGGATGCCCTGGTTCCTCCTTGCAGAAAGGTATTCAGCGCACGTAATAATTATTCATCTATCTAGTTCACACTAAAGGCATCAGCAATGCAATTTTAGCCTGATAATCAAGACCATATGACAAAACCCAAGGCCATTAGGGACCAATTTCAAGTATTCTCTGCAAGACAATGATTTTCCAACTACACTTACATATGCTGAATACTTACTTCTGCACGACCGCACCTGCTCTCATTCATGTAACCCTCCATCCTCTCCCCTTTTCTCTACCCCTTCATTTTTTGTAATGCAAAGAAGGAAAGTTTCAAAGGATTGCTGGATTCTTCCTAGGAACAGATTTGATTTATTTATATTTCTGGCTAGCCACATGCTGTGAGCAAATAAGAATCAGGCAAATGTAAAAGTTAGTTTGTGCTAATGTCAGATCAAATTCTACTCTCAGCAGACTTCGTGGGGCCGCATTAATGTAAATGAGAGCAGGATTTGGCCCAACACTTTCATTCACTTCCTATACATATTCAAATTAAATGAATATTTTGGACAATCTCTTCCTCCCTCTACATATACATGCATAACTCTGCCTCAGATTCCAATCTCGATCACAATGGTGACTTCGTGTGAGCTTTTTTCTGGGTTTAGGTTAGTGCTGCACATCTGAATGAGATGCAAGAGATGATTTATTCAAGTAAAGCAAGCAGGATATGGACCTTGCTCTCCAAGTCAGGTCTGCTCTACTATAACAACTTTGTCCCTTAATTACTTTTTGCTTAATTCTGACTGTACCATTTCAGTATCTATGACATCATAATGCTGCCTATGAAAAGACTGCGGTGTCACTGTAAATCAGAGTCCCATAAGGATAAAGGCTTCAGTTGCCAGAAGGAAAAAAAAAATGCCAAAATTATTCTAAAATTATACAGAGCATAATTCAAAGACTCTAGCACCTTTTAATTTTAAAGCTCCTAAGGAAATGAATACATCTTCTAGCTTTTTTCAGATACAATCAAAATATTAAAAGCAATAATAAGGTCCATTATTATTCATGTAACAACCTCTTCTGGCAGAAGTATAGGACCTATAAAATTAGCGAGTAAGGAGTAAAAAAGCCAAGACTATCAGGAAATGACCTGTAATAACACATCCTAGATCCTCATCCTGTAAACCTTATTTGCGTGAATGATCCTGTTTCACATAAGGAGTGCTATGGACTTCAATGGGCAATTCGTACAAGTGAAAATTATTCATGAATTTGAATAACAGACTACATGATCAGCTTCTAGTCTCCTCTTCTCTGCCAGTGATCAATCTTCTTGCTACAACCTCTCCCCTTGAGATTTAGAATGTAAAAAAATAAGAAACTTCTGAAAACTGAAGCACAGCTGGACTTCACAAAGCAAAGATTTGGTCTAATAACTCATTATTGGAATGACAAGAAATACTCCTGAATCACGTCCTTGCTCATATGTATTCTAAAGCTGTTTTTTAATTGTATCCTATAATAATTTAGGGCAATGACATCAGAAAGATCAATGAGCTGCATCCTAGTATTGAATTAATCTCCTAGTACTTATTGGTGTCTTCTGGAAGCTATAGTACTGAATCCAAAGAAGGAGAAGCTTGGCTTGCTACTCCTAATTTTTGATAGTTAATTATCAAGGTGTCCAGTAAAAGTGACTATTTGATTTATGAAATACTTAGGTACTGGTATGTCCATCTTCTGTGCTGATCATGCACAATATCACCCAGGTCCAGGACTCTGGAATAACATGAGAGCTGAGAAGCAAAGGAAACGTCAAGAAAGGAACCCCATTGCTATTTTTCATGCCCTGTCTGAGTCCCCAGAGACACACAAAAAGACCAGTCATGCCTCAAAGCATCAAAACCCAGAACATCCTGAGGACGGTTAAGGATGGGATCTGGTATTCCAAATTTCAAGGGCTGTACTGAAATGCCTAAAACGAAATTTACGTAGGTGACATTTTTGCAGTATGTTTCATAGACACAATTTTCTACCTTCCAGCAATTACCAATATTGTTTAAACTTCATTTCAATGTCTTAATTCACTTGAACCCAGAGGTCATTGACACCACAGTAATTTCTATTTAAAACCATCCAGCCAAAAATAAACAAACAAAACCAAAACTGGAGCAGAATCTCCTCTGGAGATTATCCTCATTTTAAAAGAAATTACCCTGTCTGACTTTTTATAAGATAATTATTGCAATTGTTTTGCCTAATGAATATTGAGTATTATAATGTCATGCCATGCATCTTGAATGAGGAACAATTAACAGAGCTTTGTTTTCTTGACATCCCAGGACACAGCTGAAAGGAAAGCCTGGCCCAAAGGATTGGGTTTTTTTTTCTGGCTAAACAATGTCTGAAACATAGCAGAATTAGGACGCTGCTCAACAACTCAAACCAGGGACATCCTGCTCATAGAGATCCTGGGGATAAATCTGGAGGTTTCATTCCTAACTGCTCCAACCAATCTGAGAGACACAGGCAAAAGGTTTCACTTCCAAAGTCTTGTGGACTTTATCAGAAAACAAGTTTTACATATGTAATTTCCCAGCCTACAGTGGGATTACTTGAAGTTTGTATGAGTGCAAACAAGAGATCAGTTTGGGATATTTCAGTATTCAGTGAGGTAACACAATTGATCTTTATCAGTTCCCATGCAGACTGCTGGGCCAAGGTTCTCGACATGCAGGAAGCAATGCTCTTCTCTTGTGCATAAGGATGCACATATAGCAAACAGGAACATTCTACCTCCTGTATCTCTGTCCTTCAGAAACCTATCTCCTGCTCATGGCTGGAGCCAGCCATGTGACCAAGTTAGTAAAAGGGTATTTTTACAATTGAGAGCAATTGTGCCCAGAAACACCTACATACCACGCTTAGTGAGCCTGGATCTTGAGGTGGATTTGAGCATTGAAAGGGAAATAATCCATGGTATGAGGAAAACAGGAATTACAGATCTTCCTAAATTATGGAAAAGAGCAACGTATGGTGTTTCCCTAATTCATATACTGCAATGCATTCCTGCAAGAGATATGCTGCATGGGAGCAACAGACCGAAACCACATAGGGACCAATCCTACCATACCTACATCTCTGCATGGACAGATCACAACACCAATTACCAGCAGAATTGAGAAGGAGAATGGACCAACACTGCGAAAATCAAAATAATACCTTTCTACTGTAATCACCATTCTCTGAAGTTTGTTACAGCTAGGGACAAGAGTATCCCTCAGCTACACCTCTAAAGCTAAAGCTCTTTGTTAGGTCACTGACATATGGCTGGGGATACCATGCTGCTTCCTGATGGGAACGTTTATCTCCAGATGTCCTACAGCAGAAAGTGGAAGTTCTCAGCCAGCAGCAGAGACAGCAGGCCTCTGAAACACCTCCTCACAAATCTCACTGCTGGCTTTCCATTATGTGAATAATGTGATCTTTGGTTAACATGTGGACATGGATACATATCTCACCTTAACAAAACTTATGACCACAGCACCTTTTAGATTCGCTCTTTCTAGCCTAGAAAACATCAGAAAGCTAAGCTTGTCTGTTTATCACCATTTTCCAGCTCTGTATTTGTAAAAGAAATAATACTGGCAGGGAAATAATACAGAAATGTATCACATACACAGACTGCAGGAAGATATAATGTTCTTTTACATATTTGATATAGAGCCTAAATTAAGCTGCAGAAAAGGGGCCATGAATCTTCACAGTCTCATTATCAAGCCTCCCTAAACCTCAAATACAGGAAAATGCATTTCATAAACAAAGACCCAATAGGATTTTAATAGTACAATAAATTTCACTGACATTCACCACTAATCACATTTAAAAATATATATTTAAAACAAAGTTCATTCAGCGCAAAACCAGATTTAAAAAAGATGAGTAACATAAGCATATCTTACATCTATTACACTTACTTTAGCCCAGTTTTGACTGAAATCACTTTTAACATGGTTGGCTGTAATTCTAAGGCATTAAACATAAGCGCCCTCCCTTACCCCTCGTTTACTTTCCTGGCACCCTGTTCATAGATACAAATGCTCTGTTTTCACAGTAAGCTGAGACAGAAAAGGGGATCAAGCCCCCTCTCCCATCAACAAAATTATCTCCATGAACTTCCTTAGTGTTGTTTCCCTCCTCACCAGCAGCCAGGTGCTGCCTTTCACTTCTGATCACAAGCCACTTGTTATCCACTGCTGAGAAAATCAGAGCTCCTTTTCTCTTTCACGCATCTCCTAACAGAGAAAAAGCTGTAAGACATTTTAGAGGTAGTTGAAGTATTTTAAAAGTGGGGGGTTTATATATTTTGAGAAATCATAGAGATGGTGAACTTATATGGTGTTTCTAGGATCTGTAGAAAGAGGGGTTTTGTTAGTATCTCTTTTTTTTCATTAGTTTTAGTTTTGATGCAACTGGAACTTTATGCAGGTGAAAGGCTGCCCAGCCAGCCATGAAGGACTGGGTGCTTTGGAAAGAAACTAGAAACAAGGGTAGGACTCACATTTTGCCATACACATGCTACCCTCAAACCAATAAGCCTCAGCTAAGATCACTTTGAAGACTAGGAATAGAAAGCCTCAGGTGTCCCTCACTAAAGATGCCTTTTCACTGCAATTCTTCCTTGAATTGTTATACTGGCATGTGACAAGAGAGCATCTAAGTGCTGTCAAAACTGGAATAAGCTCACCAGCTCATCTGACTAAACCCATTGAGGGCCTTCAGACAGTAATACCATTATTGACCTGGGTTGAATTCAAATGCATTTGGAGTGCTTGATATTTATCCAAATTATACCCATTGAAAAATCCCTGGCAGAATACAGATAACATCAGATTAAAATGTATCATTATAATTACTTCAAAGAGATGTCTGGTATCAAAATAATTAGGTTAGTAAATTTTTTTAATTAAATTATGATTTTTTAAATTGTGTTAAAACTGCAACTTGCATCTACAGACATTGCAATAAAACGACAAATCCGAAGAATTCGGGACCTGAATATGAATATTTGCATTAATCTAATATAGTTATCATAGCATTAAGTTCAGTGATGTAATTCCAAATTTACACAAGCATAATTAGACCCAGATCCAAGATTCAGCAGATCAATAAAAATCTTGCCATGGGTTGCAGTAGGCATAATAAGACCCTGAGAAGAGTACTGGAGTGCTAGTACCATCCTACCTCACAGGACTTCACCCAGCTTGACCCTTTGTATTGCTAAAAAACTGTTTCTGCTAAGAACTGTCATTCACCTAATAGCAGACATGACATGAAAACACAGGTACAGAACCAAGCAGACATGAGAAAATAAAATTAACAATAGGCCTTTGGTCAGAAATACTGAAAGAATTTGAGAGAATCTGAAGTTTTGTACTACTTTTGCCTTTCCCTGAGACTTTACAATAAATTATATATATATTTTATATATACTTTGTAATAAATTAGCTAGTAATAGAAACGGGGAAAAAGCAAAAGTAAATAAACCAAATAAATGATGCCAGTAGTACTGGCTGGCTTTTTATAATGCCTCATTCCTTGCTGTTCAAGTGAATAGATTCTCTCTGCTAATGCATGAAAAATAGGAATGTGTTTTAAATACCTTACTGCTTAGGACTGTAATTCACTTTTGTAATCCTCTTTTCTTTAAACAGTTTGACACCTTGAACATAAAACTATGTTTTACAGATGCTCTCTTCTTTTAATTGAAATCACATCTCAGGTCAAGATCACCACTTTCCTTCTGCTTCCCTAACCTCTTCTTTCCCGAAGGCCTGTACCTTGTGAATTATTTAGCAATCATATTTGCTGCTGAAAATTGATTTCTGAGAGAATCCATATTGATTGAGATATGTGAGACTAATGAGTTTGAGGTTAAGGTGTTTAGGTATCATTATCTCTGATGGTCCTGAACCAGAATCTTCATATTTTTGTGTCTCTTGTCAATACTCTGTTTTATTTTATATCTCTACTTCAAGCCATGCTTATGTATTAAAGAGCCAGAATGAATAAACATTTTATGCAGTGTCTGCAGCCTCTATATAGTCTCCCAGATGTCTTTCCTGTGAAATGCCACTACATGAAGGGGACACAAGCAAAGCTTTGCCAAGCTTTCGTTTTAGCTGGTAGCAAAAATAAGTAGCTGGTATGAATTGATGCCACTGCATTGAGCAAAACCTGTTTATACACATTTAAGATCTGCCTCAGTGGGTGAGACTTATGCATGAGCCAGAACTCTTACTAGTTAATTCAGACATTAAGCTCTTTTTGAGCTTCCACAGGATGGGGCAAAACTCCACAGAGCTGCAGCTAGCCCACGTGGTGCCTTGCTTGGAGCTGCTCATCAGCATGGGCAGCATGCAGATCCATGGGGCATCCTCTCCTACAGACTCCTTTTTTCTCTGCTCACATTCAAGGGGTGGCTAGTGAACCCCTACTGCAGGTCTGCCATCGAGTATGCTGCTCATCCTTCTCCTCTGCCTTTTTTTGACATGCTGAGATACAAGGAAATCATGTACCTGCACAACACCCTAGGAGCCTTTCTGCAAGCCTCCAGTCAATTAACTGCCCTTGCACAGTGAAAATCACTTCCTCTGTGCTCTCTCTACCCACATGGAGAATCGGTACTTTTTAACTGTCATATCCCCACAGCTAAG